>JAXIVD010000280.1:70271-147771 GCA_036785275.1 Cancer borealis | reverse complement strand
GTACCAGAATGAGTGTTGAGTTGGGTGTTGGAGGACACTGGGAAAGGCTCTCCATCAACGGGTTTGAGAGAGCATAGCTTAAGTTTGGGGTTCTGTTTCGACAATGACTACGCAAGAAACAGAAGAAAGATAATGTACATAATGCATTTGTGACATCTAATGACACAAACATATACAAGTAATATAATAAAGATATAGTATGCATTTAGATATAAAAATCTAAAGGCATCACTGAACTGCTGACAAAGTTTTTGATTAATTTATATACATAAAATTTCTTTTCTTTTTCTTGTGAGGGGATCATATTACTTATCATCGTAATTATAAATTTTCACATCATCTCTGTGTTACTACATTTTTCACTTCCCTCCATTCAGATTTTTCATCCTTTCCCACTGTTTGCATTTTTCTTACTTTCAGCTAGTCTTCCATCCAATTTTTCAATGTTTCTTTTAGTCCTCCAATGTGTTCCAACTTCCATATCTCCTGTGCAGATCCTTATCGAATGTTTTTGGTCTAACTATATGCAATGCCCATCCATCTCTTCCTTGCGTTACATCTATCATTCGAGTAAAAACTTAAGTTCATGATGTATGACCTTTCTGTTCTGAATCCAGATCATCTATCTGTATATACTACTTCTCTTTCTAAGTACTCCATCGATTGTTTCTTGATAAGCTTTTCACACAGCTTACAGACCATGCTGGTCAATGACACTGGTCTATAATTAAGTGGTTCGTCTTTGTTTCCATTTTTGTAAATAGACATTATATCAGCTCTCTTCCATTCGTTTAGAGACTCCTTTTTTCAGAGAACACTCAATTAAATCATAAATTAGTTCATCCATTTCTTGTCTATACTGCTTTAATATGTTTCCTGATACCTCATCATCATTCTCCATTTATCTTGATTTCTGCCTCTTGTTAGTGCTAGTCACTAGTGGTAAACAAACCTGCAGCATAAGCAGATCACTTTTCATATGGTGCTGTTATCACAGTAAGGTATATGTGTGTATTATATGCTATATATAATACAATATGGCACTGTTCCATTGGTATATATATCTAACATCTAATGCAGTCTTCAAACGATACACATATCATCTTAGTAAAATTGGAGGTCACGATATTATTTATCTTTATCAATTTTCTGGAAAAATATTGCAAATCAATATGGGGTGCATCAGATTTTTTTTCCTCCATCATACTCATCCCTGTAGTGCTTCTTCAGAGACAAAAATGTATAAGTGGCTTTCACTCAATGATAAGCTAAGCAAAACTGATGTTACTAGCTGTCTACGCTTTGAGTTTGTTCATCCTTTTTTCTGCATCACCATTTCTTAAATGTTTCACATGGTGTACAGCAGATTTCTTTACAATCCCCAGAAGCCACACAGCACAAACAATGTAAGTATTTCTCTCCACCTACTCCTACAAAAACACATCTCACTTTCACTCAGAGATGAGCTACAAAATAGGAAGTATAGGTTTATAAATTAGTTAGTTAATGCAAAAAGATCAAGCGCCAGATATTTAAGGTCATATAGCGCTATGTTAATCTAAAAGATAGATGGTATAGTAGAGGCAATGGTTAGGCAAATTATGGGGAAGGAAGGAGCAATTAGTTATAGTCAAAGGATTAGATCAAATGAAGGATGTGTATTTGTTGTAAGAAGGAAATTATGTTAGCAGAAGTAATTTATATTCCAGTGGAGAATGGACATTGTTGAATAATAAATTAAAGAGAATTAACGAGTTGTGATAATGGTAGGGATAGGAGTAATGGAATTACGAGAAGTGGGGGAATCCGAAGTAGGAGTTATAAAAGTAAGGGCAGTATCTGGGCAGGAGGGATTTTGGATTGAGGAATTATTTAACAGATTCACGAGACTCCAGGAGGTAAAGGATAGTCAAGAAGAGATTTTCTAGATGTAGCTGTGAGGGTGGGAGGTGAAGAGTTGGGAAGGGGTGATGGGGAAGGAGGAGAAGATGGGAGAGAAGTAGGGGGAGGGAGAGGGGTATAGGAGCAGAAGGAAGGTTATTGGGTGGTTGATGAACTACTTCTGTAACACAGAGGATGTTCTCGGTAGTGGTATGTGATGGGGTAGAGGATGGAAAAGGGAGTGAGGTATCAATGAAAGGTCCTGCTATGAAGGCTTCAATGTCAGAGATGGTTTCACTAGGGGAAGAAGGGGATGAGAGAATGGGAGTAAACATTTTCTTGACTAAAGGCTGTAGGGAAAAAGTTTGAGTGATTAAAGAGGAAGTACAGTCAATAGAAGGTTTTGGAGGAGAAGCACAGGAGTGACGCTTGGTGTTAGGTACTCGAGTATGACATGGAAGATGGGTAGGGTTTGAAGTTGAAGGAGTAGAGGTTGGGGTATCTGGGTTTAGGAGAGAATAATTATTATTCACTGGCACTGAAGTAACTACAGGATGGATGAGATAAATGGAGGAGGTATTTGTGCTAGATGAAGTAACAAGAGGAGTGTGAGTGGAAGAAGAAGGATGGGATGTAGTAGGAGGAGAGTGTTAGTGTTAGTCGTGGTTTGTGGGGTGTTAATGGAGATGCGCTGAGAGAGAGGAACCTGTTGGAAGCCACACAGACAGGCTTCTTGTCTAGCTTCTTTGAGTGGTAGGCCATGTTTGAAGTGGAGGGCAGCAACCTCCGATTCAAATTTGTAAACAGAGCAGCCTCGAAAGAAGACATTATGTTCTTGGGTGCAGTTTGCACAGATGTGTATTGCTGAAGGGCAGTTTGTATGGGTATGGCCAGGTGAGGCACAGAGAGGGCAACGTGCAGTGGAACTACAGTATTTTGCTGGATGTCCAAATCTCCAGCAGTTTTGGCACTGACGTGGGGTGGGAATGTAAGGTTTAACCTTATAGAATGCTCCAGTTATGTATACCCTGTCTGGAAGATCTTGTCAAAACTTTTGAATGCAATTCTTGCAATATTTACTGGATGTTTGCAACAGCCACAAGGATTAATGGTAAAGCAAGACACATGAGTGATATCATGTTGGTCTGCAATCAGTTCAGAAAGGTCAGGAGAACAGTCAGACCAACTAACGCAGTCTGGGCAGATTTCATTGGGAATGAGAACGGTACTAGTACGAGTGATATGTTGAGTATCAGGGGACACTGGGAATGGTTTCCCATCAAGGTCTTTTAGAGTGAGCATTGCTTCAGCCTCGGATTCAGAGTTAACAATGACTAGGTGAGATTTGTCAGGTCGTGTGTGGAAGGTTACCCTTCCCACCTGTCTTTGGATGCATTTCTGGAATGTAAAGTGTTTTTGAGTATGGAGCATGAGCAGAGATATAGAAGTAATTGTTCCATTGGCGAGGACCAAAGAGGCTGGATAAAGGAAGGTGATTAGTGGTAGTGGATGGGTATGGGCGTGGGTGAGAGGAGGAGGGAACAATCTGAGTTATAGAAGAGGAAGAGGCCAGGGTGGAGAGTTGGTGAATGGTTTTACTTTTTGGTGGTATATATGGTTCTAAGGTTGTTATACTGGAGGAAGATACAGATGTAGAGGTAGGGGTTGGTGTTGGTGTTTGAGAAATAGGTAAAAGAGGAGGTGAGGTGGATGAGATGCGCGAGTTGACAAGTGGGTGGTTTTTTCAGAGCCGTGGTCAAAGGTGTATCCTTGTCAAAGCTAGGGAAGTCAGGGGAATTTAATTTTTTGAGATGCATTCCCCAGCACACCTGTTAAATTAAAATTTTCATAATTGGCCATGGTGAGCCAAGTGTAAATAGGGGATATAACTGGTCTGCTCCCCATAACCTCCATTGAGAGTAAGGGCAATGAAAAAGGGAGGGTATACCGTGCCCATGGCACCTTCAGGCCGTTCATGACTGAACTTCTTGTTAGCCTTTCATCCTCTCAGCACGGCTCTTACACTTTAGGAAAAAAGGGGAAAGTGAGAGGTTAAGAAGAAAAGATAGACGAAACAAGGGGAAGCAAAGCTAGGAAGAGAAAAAAGGCCAAGTGAAAATTGGTTGGACCAGAGACTGAAATCTGAAGCTTTGCAGCATCAGACCTCAATTTCTGGTCCCTAAGCCCCTCCACAACGGCAATGGGCTTGGAAACGAAGGGGTATAGGTTTATAAGTGGTTGTCTTTCTTCAACTATGAAAAAGAAACTAGGTACGACCAGTAGTGCAAAATGGAAAGTAGCATACCTTACATTGTTAGGTTTCTGTCTAGGTCTTACTTTGAGTCTACATAGGTGTCCTAGTTTCATCAGAGTTTAGTATAGCTTGGGAATCAAACATAAACCTACTTAAGGTGGGATGTACCAATATGTCAAGGCTAATGGAGGCGAGCATTTATAGTTGCGGTTGTTTTGAGCTCATTTATCCTCATATGTTACAATTTCGTCAATCCATTTATGGCACTGTACAATCTTTTTCCTCCCAAAACACCATAAACACACAACACACAACTTTGTGGTATCTTCAACATCCACCAAATCGCTGCCTTTTCTTTCTCTCTGAGTATTAAATCATTTGATCAATAGTCTCTTCAGGAAGAGACAAAATTATACATCCTCTTAAGACTGACACAGGCTATAACCATACTCTGCTGAAACTCACAGCAGAATTCCGTGAGGATGCAAAGCTGTTGTCTTACTGGGCGAGAACCCCAGACTGATCAGGTATCTGAAGCATTAAGCACTGACTATGAACTTCCATAAGCAGCAAGTGAGCAAATAAACGCCTTACTTAGCATACTGAGCTGAGCAATATCATGGTAATTGTTACAGTCCTGCCACTCCCACTTCCCATTCCAAATAGGAATGACTACTGTTATTCCAGTTAGGCAGAACAAGACTGTCAAACACCAATCATGGCTGCATGCAACCCAAGAATCATGGCATCGTCTCTAGCTTTCACTAATTCCCTGCTAATGCTACAAATACTAGCTGCTTTCTTACCTTTCAACCTTGTAACAGCTTCCTCAACGTTGGCAAGAGAGGATGTGGTTTAATCAACTGGTGGGTCTTTAAACTCCTGTAATGATTTAAGTATCTGGACTTGTTGAAATTTTACACACACCATCCCCAATAAATACAAGTAATTATGTTTGCTACTCTTTAGTAACAAGCTTATCTCAACATATGTAAACACACTGCTTTTCTGTGGCTAAATAGCTTTCTTGGGACCTAATTCCTAAATTTGTTTAGTAGTCATAGCAGGGCTTTGTAAACGATTTTGATTCAATTGTTTTCAGGAATGTTAAGTGAGGAGTGATGTAAGGGCACAGTTAAAATCTTTTCCCTGAATTATGTTAAAATTAATTCCAATAAAACTCAGGTATCTTTCCACAGAAAAATGAAGATAAGAGAATGAAAATTCTGTACAGTAAATTTCATTTTCATCCAAGTACAAACTCCTGGATTCTGAACTGATGTGTAATGTAGTGCTAATAAAAAAAAAAAAAATATATATATATATATATACTGCTTACAAGAAAATAATTTACATGCATTACTTTAAAAATTAGCAGAAATATTTAATGAAAAGCAGGAACATATTAAAACATAGAATTGTCATCATGCCTTAGCAAATAAAATAATAAGGATGAGCTAAGAAATTTGCATATAAAACTGGAAAGGAGCAAAATTATGAGAAAAGTCATCTCTTCAAACTTTGTTTTTGGACAGATAGCTGCTGACCACTTTGAGAATTTGCAGGAAAACAGTAGATGAGTAACTCAAGTGACAACATAAGTTCATGCCACAGGCAGTCAGCAATTGCGGGTGCTTAATGGCTGCTTAGATAGTAATAATTTCATACTAACCATCACCTACAGTTGAACACACTTTCATCCAAGCAATCCATGAATAGAATCAAATAAATATTTATCCTAGGTGTCCGATAACCAACATAAAGGACATCTTGAGATACCCCAAAAACCTGTAGCACCACCATATGAAGCCTTTGTAACCCCACAACTGGGTTCAACAGATAAGTGAGCTTTGCGTGTTGTCAGCAGTCACCCATCTAATAGATTCCTCTTAATCTCTAAGAAGTGAGTCAACACTATACTCACAGCTTCCTATTACCAGATAGTGTATTGCTACTGAGACAAGAGGGGCTGAGTACTTCAAACCCATCATCATCCTTGAATATTACTTTACAATTAGGAGTTAGGAGTCACTGACCATATTGAAGTAATCGCAATGGTAGAATATAATAAGATCAAGCCTGCAATAAAAACTGGTAAAGCAACACTCTTCTCAATATTCTGTGTTATACATGTCATCAAGAAAATAAATAATTGAGCTGTTAGTCTGTCATTAAATGTATGGTCATTAGTGAAGTTGCATGACAATAATACATAAATACAAAATTTTATACTCAAACAAAAACTCGTGTAGCCATAGTTTCAGAATATACTAAAAATTTGATTAAGTAATCACTGATTGCTTCAAGAATCCAAAATTGGGCTTAGTTAAATCCATTCACTTGATCAATATATCATTCTATTATCATTCCACTAGGAAAAGTAGAAGTCTTCTTAAGTATTCTTGAAGAAAAAAAATTTCAATGTTGTACTAAGCACAATTACTGATCTGAACACGTGAAGAAATTTTGTAGCTATGACCCATTTTGTTACTTTAGGCACGTGTCAAAACAAACCCGAGGCCATCAAGGAAGTCCTAAGTTTGATACAGAAATTTATAATTTCCCTGAAGTAGTACTTCTTCAAAGCATATTTGATGTACTTTAAATTCAAAGGTCACATATACAGATTGGAAGTTTGCATCAAATTTATCAACGGTTAGAATATACACCATTGTTGTCAATATATTACTTCACTTGAAAAAATGCATGACAACATTATATAACTGATTTCAACTATGAACAACATATCCTTTGGGCTCGAAGATACAGGCTAGATTTTCTAAGATCATTTTGGAAAAAAAAGTTTCTTTATTCCTGGAGAAAATGGTAACTTTCAAATCTCATCTCAGCCTGAAATTTCAACATTTTTCAGTGATGTGACCTAACAATGACGTGGTTAGTGTGCTCTACTCACACCCAAGATCTAAACTTCAAATTCTCAGCCAGATGGATACAATTTAGGCTTGTTTCCTTTCATACAGAAGCCCTGTTGACCTGGCAGAGAATAGGTATGGACATGAGTCAGAGTTGTGACTTCACAGTCTAGAAGAAGCTGGGGAGAACAGCAATCCCGCCTCCTGTAAACATGTGTATGTATACTAGTTATTACTGTTACTGTTATAATGTTATTACTACGTATGTGCGTTTTGTCATGTATGTTAACAGATTCTACCATTTTGTAACAGTACACAGATGAATTAGATAGGACGGAATGACTTGCAGCCACTCATGTTGTTGGAACGACTGAGTGGTTTAAATTTTTTATATTCTATTCTATAGGCTCTTGACCTCTCGTTCCGTCTGGAAACGTCCCCTAAGGGGATGACCAGGGCAGAATAGCCTCCAACTCTCCCTATCAACGTACTCCCTCCTTTCTAATTCAATTCCTCCACCTCTATCAGCAACTCTTTCATACATATACTCCTTAATGGGATGTTTCACCACAGATCATATGGCATTATGCACCAAAATATTTTAATTCACATCATTCAAGTAACAAAGCTCGTGAAATTTGTGCCAAACATTCAAAAATAGGGGCACACAAAAAACTGATGTAAGGACTATCGAGTTTAATTATGAAAATGATGGCTGTTATATAAGGGTTAACTAAGCTTTAAAACATAAACGCAGGCACTATCTTACTCACTAATACTTAGTTCATGTTATTATTATTATTATTATGACAATATATGCATATCATTTACAACTGTGGCAGCCCAATACTGAGATTCAATCAATCAAAGATTTTTCTGCATTTTAGAATATGTAAAGTATGTTTTGCAAAATCAACATTATTCACATACCTGATAATTATGGAATATCAAACACTTTAATATATCCTAAGCCTGTATATGTGACCTTATTTCATATCATACAATAAAGGTAAAAGCTTTTGAATAAAAATTTTTAAAATATGCCCCAAAAGTTTGGAGTGTAATCAGTGCAGTGTATTTGCACATAGAATCACACATTCACTGCTTAGTCTGGTTCTATAGGGAAAAAATATTAAGTGTATGCTGCAAACAGTAAAGTCTCACATCTCAATTATCTGTCAAACTAGAAGACAGAACAACTTCAAGGCAAGTAGATACATATTAAAAAACTTGCCTCTTCCCACAACTGCAAGGTGGGGATCCAAGAAAGAAGCAAGAAAGGAAATAACAATACAAATTAACAAAATACACTAACAAAATAAAGAGAAATTAAAAGATCTATTCTGCTTCTTTCTTGTTGTGTGGGAACCAAGTCACCAGATAGGATTGCCCTTGTCTTTTCTAGTCACCTTCTATGACACACATGTGATACACAGATACATCTATTAATCTATCTATCAATATGAAGCCCCACACACACACACACACACATATGTGCGGTAGAATGTTGATTTAATATGAGATACATTGCAAGAGGTCTCTACATTTTCTTTTGATTGGGATAAAGTTTGGTTCCTGAGTAAAACAGATGATCAGTATTTGTTGTGACAAATCGTCATTTTAGAAACTTGCATTTTATACTTGCAGTATATACATGAAATTTTCTTAGTAGATTTAAAGGTATAAACTGCTTCTTGTACTTCATAGTTTTGAAGCTTTACATTTGTACTTTTAAGTAATGCGCTGTTTATTTTTGTACAAAGTCTAATTTCATATAATTGTGTCTACCACTTTCAGTATATAATATTTCCTGTCCTGTATGCCCTATAAGACACACCTTTGCCATACTCCTTAAAAGAGATGAAAAATTATTGATCAATCTATATACCCAATAATCTATCTATCTATCAATATATCTGGATTACATCCCCATTAAAATGGGTTAGCCAAGACAAGACATTTAAGGTTCAGGGAGACATTATTCGTCCCTTCTCCTCTGCGCCCTGTCTTTCCATAGGAAAGCATATAGAGGAGGGGCCTCTCAGACCCCTTGCTCCATCCCTCTTGGTCGCCTTTTATGAGCCACAGGGATTACAGTGGGAGTGTTCTTGCAGTCTCCACCACAGGGCTCTTCACCAATAATAATAATGATAATGATCATTATCTATCTATATATGTACCTGGTTGTTATATCCCTAAAGGTGGGGCTAGTCAAGACAAGGCACGAATATACACACCCATGCACACATATATACATACAAACTTCTCTCACTTACCCCCTTGGCACCCATAGGAAATGAGAAGTACATCCTACACAAACACTGCACATCATGTTAATCATACAAATGTGGCTGAGAGCAGGGGTCGTATCCACAAAACAATAATCAATCTATTTACTTGGCTTATATCCCATTAAAAGTGGACAGCCAAGAAAAGTCATTTAGGGTTGAGGGAAACTTTATTCTCCCTTCCCTTCTGTACCCAATCTTCTCATAGGAGAGAATACAGTGGGGCTTCGTAGGCCCCTTGCTCCATCCCTTTTGATTATCTTTAACAAACTGCAGGGAATATGATGGTAGTATTCTTGCAGTCCTCATCAAAGGGCAAACATAATAATAACTATAAGTTGGGGTGTGCATGAAGCTAAAACCCAAATACCTCTTTTAAACAAAGTGGTTTCCAGACGGCCCCAAAATGCAATATACGGAATTCTAAATTCCTGCACAGGCATCACAAAAATTGTTAGAATTTATAGCCATATGAGTATCAGTAAAACAAACTGCCAGATGGTATTATTTTGTTTCCCAAGACTTTTAAAACTCACTAATTAAAATTTGTCTCAATTTGTACCTATCAACTTGCATAAACCCTCAATCATCAAAACCAATGAAATTGGTTAAGCTAACTTGACAGTGAAGCTGCAGGACGGCAAATTTAGTTTTTTTTTTTTAACAATGAAAAAAAAAAATGAAACATGGCATCATCGTTAGTCTTGGTGATACTTTGAGTCCACTTTGTCACCAAGTTGAGGCCAAACTCACTTGTCCCCACATGCAATTTTTTATTAACATAACAAGCACAAGCCAGATTGTAGTCTCATGCATTAATGTCAGCACATAAACAAAACCAGTGCTCTAAGAAAATAATATGGATTGAAGTCATATTGTGTTTCTATCATCAACTTTATATGGATTATATGATGCATTTTAACTAAAGTAACTGCTCACTTTACCATCATTCATTGACTTGTTCCCAGTTTCACCATGCATGTATTTTCTTATGAAACACCAGATCTGACTCACATAAACTAGGAGTCGGATCAAGTTGATACTTTGTTCATAACATTGTTCACTCAGAGTTCAGTTTTAATAAATCTACATTAAATCAACATTCTATGGTATGTATATTCATGTGTATAATACATATATCTATATCTATATTAATCAGTGTAACAAAAGTTTAAACTTACCAAATTTGCACAGTCAGGTCGTAATTTTCTGAATAACTGATCCACAAAGCCGCGCCTGTGGATATTAAAAAATGTGTGAAATTAAATATTGATGAAGTTTATTGTTTGTGTTATGTTGCATAAGTTATAATGTAATGCTCATGAAATATTGATGAAATTTACTGTTTGTGCTTTATCTATAAATAAGATATGGCAAAATATCTATTTGATTTCATATCTTCCAAATCAAATTTGCAATCTATGGTAATAGTTTTTTCTTTTATTCTACAAATAAGAAAAAAATATATAATATAGTAATTAATATATAATATATAGAACTGTCATAATCAAAATATGATTGACAAACTTGCATATGTTTGTTTCAGCAGTCATTGAATTATAAAAAATAAAAATAAAATAAAATAAAATACAATAGAAATGGCTTATGAAATTATCAATTGCCATACTGTAATTTGTGATCATAGCTAACTGATCATGTGCTTGTTTTAGGACGAAGCTCTTAACAACTATCTTGTCAGTAGTTAAAAATATTTGAATATGTTTGCATCAACATCATTTATGGTATGAATAACACACAAACAATTTCTTAAACTAAACATCCAAGTACAGCATGTAAGCATAAGGAACTAAATGACTGATACTTACTTAGACGTTAGACCTCCACCAGGAGGGAGATTGGGTAAGTTTTCTTCAGCAAGAGATTGCATTATCTGTGCAATGCTCACTTGGCCCTCCTGCTTGCATAACTCTGGAAATACAAAGCTCATCAAACACACTAACAACACCAATCTAAAGATAATCATGATAAAAACTAAATAAAACATCGCACACACACATTTGTACCATCCAGCAAGTGTGAAATAAAACCTTATCAGTATAAGGATGGGAATGACATTGAATATTAACAATCTACAATAACACATGCTGTCTTACCAGTAACTTTCCTTTCCATCAGGTCCTCTAGTTCTTGTTCTCTCTTTACAGCATCCTCTGAAACCTTTGGTGCTCCTGGCAGAGTAATCAACACTAAGCTCATATTATCTCGGCTTCCCTGAAATTCAAAATACATACAATAGTCATGGCTATAAAGAACATACTAAAACTTAACGTATCATTAATACATATAATACCTCATTCCCCATATCTCCAGAGGGGAGAAGCTATGCTATTTTCCCATCTAGTCCTTTTCACACAGTCCAAAGTTCTCTCATACCAGTCACATCATCCCTTCATGACTGAATACTAGTCAATAAGGGAATGCCTCTATTGTGGAGCATGAAATATTGAGATTTGTAGAAAGAGGTTAGTTTTGATAGCTTTCCATCTCCTCATCCTGTTGTAGATTAATTTGTACACAGGAAGTAGCGGCACCACAAGAAGGTAACCCTTTTCTCCAAGCTTTCTTACTCATATTCAACAGTAAACTGGATTCAACATTGTGGTTTAGAGCATTATATGATCACACAAGACACTCGTTTGTACCTTATGAAGGCATGTGTCAATAACATGATTTGTAATGGCCTCAAGGTCTTCAGAAATAACAAGTCGCGACCGCACAAAGGAACACAAGTCCTCATTGGTCATGACATCCCAAATTCCATCACATGCTAGCACTAAGAACTCGTCATCCTCTTGCCGGCGTTCCACATATATCTCTGGCTCTGGGGACACTAACTGCTCAGTGGGACCCTTCCCCTCTACATTCTAGGAAAGAAAGAGAGGAACACATAAGTATACAACAGTCAGTGAGGTTATCAACCATAAATCACACCAACAAACTGCCTATACAAGTTTACCAAAAATTTTGACACATTCTTATACAAAAATTGATACTTCGATATTTAAAAATATTATAATTATATTTAACTTTAATAACTGAGAAGTTTTAATGCCATGTTTGTCATAAAGTCACTTATAAAATAATGCATTAGACTTACTTTGTACTCATAATCTCCAAGTGCTCTTGAAACAGCCAGAGAACCATTAACTCTCTGGATCATCACACTTCCTCCTGCATTCTGAATTCTCTCCTTTTCTGTGGGGTTGACTGGCTTGTGATCCTGTGTACTGAACCCAATACCACCAGAACGGTGTAGGACTCCACGGGAATCTCCACAATTGGCAACAAAAACATGCGTTGGGGAAATTAGGGCACATACCGCAGTTGTGCCACTTTTGTCTTCCCCACTGGCAACCTGGCAGAAATAAATGAATTAAATATATTACTTCATTTGATGTAAACCTAGAAAGGTATCTATATGACTAAGGGAGATAATGCTCTCTCTCTCTCATCACAAAACAAGCATGACAGTTCCCATAGCAACATTGAGAGGGCCACACAATCTACATCTGATGAATTGTGTCACCATACAATTGGGATGATACCAATACTCCTGTCATGACGGTAATTAAAATCATAATTATAGTTTCAATGCACGCAGCCTGCAAGACAAAATAGTGTACTTTGATGCTTAGTAATGGCAGAACAAATTGATATCATAGCAGTTACTGAATCATTCATAGATACAGTATACAATTATTATTATTACCTCAGGCATTTGCCGCATGGCCTCATCTAGCTTCAAAAAGCCGGCGTGGATGCCCTTCTTAATCTTGCTGGTTGTTCTCTCCTCTGTGTCTGTCTCAAACTCGGCAATTGAGGATGGCTGAAAAGCAAACGTACAAAATAATAAACGTGAGTTTGACCTTTAAAAAGTAATAATGGGTATTCCTTTTTTTTCTTCCTCTATAATGTTTGTTTTAAAAATCTAAATAATAGTACAAAAAAATTTGAAAAATATATTTCATATACTGCCTACGTGTGAAGTCCAAGGTAGGCCGGATGAGGGGAGGACCAGATGACCCAAGGTGCCACCCAAATATAGGCACTGCACTATTGCACTATACTGTAAAGCTAACTAATCCAGAACACTAGTAACTATACCTCTAAACTTCACCCAGGGCTTCATTGCAGGACATCACTACCTTACCTATCTTCCACTAGTAACATTCACTGTCTACATTTTCAAATCAATCTTTTATAATACTACAGAGGGACATCTATAATACTAAAATCTTAAAGTAGCATCGCTAAAGACAAAAGTATTTTCCTCACTAGAAATTCCTCGCCTGATGTGATGGAATTCAAAAGGTGTTCAGAACAGTGGGCAGATATTTTGGCACCGGCATGGCCATCAAACACTGCAAAAAATGCCCAATCCTGAGAAGAAAAATAAATCCATTTAGAATATAACAAAACCTTAATAATGATAAGATTTACAGCTATGTCACTTCTGTATCACAATAAATATCACACACACACACACACACACACACACACACACACACACACACACAAAAAAAAAAAAAAAAAAAAAAAAAAAAAAAAAAAAAAAAAACACACACACACACACACACACTACTACTACTACTAATAATATATATATATATATATATATATATATATATATATATATATATATATATATATATATATATATATAATGAAGAATGTGAGTGTCCACCACCACCACCACCCTAACCTTGAGCACACCCGGAAGGTTGGCTACAGCAGCATGGGCATCCTCCATTTCAATACGCCAGCCCTGCATACTAGATAGCCCATACCGAAGTCCATTGCCCACCCCATTCTCGTTGTGTTTGTCTGTTTTTGGCTTATCTAGAAATGCACCCATGATAAGATCACTTCCTCATCTGTTGCAAGAGAAAAAATAAGGTTAATAAGGTAAATAAGACACATAAGAGGATGATAATATTAATAAAATAATAATAGATATCAAGAATGACAATTTTACTTCACCTCTCATCTTTTGGAGTAATTCATGTCTCCAGAAAGGTGCCATAAACCTACAGAACCACATGGGATAACTTCCAACACCTATAACTTTTGCTTCTAGTCTATTGAATTGATGACTTCAGAAGGTGTTGGGTTATGTAAACATGTGAAGGGAATAAAAACTAGAAGGTTGCAAGCAGGAAGTGTAGTGACGTCACCTGGATTTGCAAACATTAAATAAACGATGAATTACAACAATGCTCTTCTCAGTGACAATGCATTCCTCTTCCAGCATCAGTAACCAATGTAAACATCACGATGGGTATGAATGTCATCACTTGTAACTATATGCTATCACCAATACATTACCATAAGTGCAGACACTGATAAATCCTCACTTAGAAGATAAATATCCATGATGTATCCACTTGCCTATATATTTTTTTTGTCATTACGACAGTTTCATCTTCCCTCTTCATAATAAATAAAATTTTTCCTTGTAACTCTTTACAGTATCTAATGTAAAAGAAAATTTATGTTTACTTATTGAGTCATTGATAGCTAACAGTTTCCTGTGCCTACGAGTTGCCACAATCACATCACATCACCGTGTTGTTGCAGCACCTTTACAAAAATTAATTATCTGGTATCGTTTTGTGCAGTCATCCATCTCACTTCTTGCAATGTTTGTTGAAAATTATCCAAACACCATCGTCATTTCCTCACCACTACATCACCATATTCACTATATTATGTGGTGTTTAACCATTACAAATGTCCATGTTAACACGTTGTGAACACTTACAAGGTCTGGCCAGTGGTCTGTGATAGTTATAATTCAAGGCACAATTGTGATACATTCAGTCACAAGATTGATAATTATTCCTAAGAAATCTCAGAGAATTGTAAACAGTTCATTTGGTTTAGGAATGCACAAGCATGTTGTAAACAATCATAGACAATGATAAAAACAGGCTCTGACCCATCAGCCAAGTGGTAGAAAACTACTTTAACACTTGAAAAAAAAATGTAACTAAAAACAGCTAATCAGGTGAAATCAAAATAACTCCGGAATCTAAACTTCATCCTGGCTGTGTCTATAATCAGAAAAGATCATTAAATATGCCTCAAAGGTCTAAGCACAGATATATCTGCAACTTGTCTATCATCTTATGGGAAATGCCACTTACTCTTCCATATAAACTAACATATACTAACATTGAAATATTAAGAACTTACTACACTGACTGCTAAAGCTACTGGAAAGATGCAAATAATATGAAACAATGTTCGTAAAATTACCAAGACAAACTATAACTGACAATGTCCTCTGATGGTGAGTGATAACAAGGGAGACAACACACTGTCCACTATCTTCATTTCTGACGTACAACTGGGTAGAAACTTTTTTATCTTATCTATAACAATTGTATGCTGATAAATTAATAGCTTCAGTTTATAAGAATACTCAATATTCTCTATATAAACTGGTTTGCAACTTAAAATACAATGATATAAATTAAGAGGTCACTTTACATAACATGAAATGATATACATAATAGCAGCTTTCATGTCTCGTACTAATTAAATTTAATGATACTAACTTCATGCAACATTAAGTCATCATTTTCTGGAAGACAACACACCTAAGGAAATTTTATTGTAAGCAAAAATTGTATGAGAAAATTTGTCATAAGCATGAAATTCTTCATTATGTCCTCACAAACAAATTCTCTGACATTCCAGCAATACACTATGTATCATTATTAACAATGTCAGCCACTGTATGATGTAAAACTCTCCCTAATTCCTCCAAAAGTTCGCTGACTCATCTCAATCCTTTGTATATTCTTTTTTGTCAACATTGCTTGTTCCCTACTTCCATTACTTTGTCCACTTATCTAATTTTCTACTTCCAACACTTTCCTCACCAACACCAAGCTGTTTCACCATGCATCCATGGTCCAACACTACTTAATCACTTCAAACATGACAAGGTTCTCACACAAAAAGACACATATGTATTGTACTTTGATGGCACCTCTAACATGCCAGTACATATTTCTCACTGCTCATGAGCAGTCGTGAACGATTGGAATAGGCTAGATAGACACGTACTAAGTGCTGAGTCAATAGGTAACTTTAAAAGACGGTTGGATCAGAGTATAGATAGGGATGACAGGTGGGATGGCTATATATTGGACTATTCCAAGGGTGGGGGACAAGGAGCTGCCTCGTGTAGGTCATTAACTGGCCTCTTGCAGTCTCCTCATTTCTTATGTTCTTACTACACCAGCAATAACTCTGTTTTTCAGTTTTGGGATGTACATGAAGAAATTCTATTTTCTCCAATAGGTTTTTAGTTTGAAGTTTTCAGTGCATAATTCTGGTTAAAAAACAAACTAGTCTCTAGCATCAAGATCCAAATGCTTGATTGCCTCAAATTTGATGCAGTCTAAACATAATATACATATTGAAGAGGTACTTATACAATTCAACACCCAATTACAAGTTTAACATAGCTGACAAGGGTCTTTGCCTCCCTCTCATAACAACCAAGTGATTCCAACATTCCAAATGAGTGTCCCCTTCACCCCCTTTGTGTACTTCCTGTGTAGTGGAGAGTATCATTTTACAGGAAATGTCTTACATTGAAAAGTTAACATAAGGTATCAGTATCAAATTTCTACCACCTGGCTTTCTCCACTTTTTGTAGAACAGTTCATATGGTTTCCAAAACCATGTCATATGGCATCTAAACCCATTTTGAGCAGTGAAATATGTTCATATTAACAAGAGGGTGCATAGTATAGATCTAAGAAAATTATCATTATCTGAAATGCTTTGCTCTGCTCAGAGGATCCCCCATGCAAGGGATGACCATAATAAGACTGACCCAGGATATCATGCCATGCATCATTTCTGTCATACACGCTAAATCGCTACCCATTACTTCTTCACGTTAAAATTAAATCTCCTTCAGTTTGTATCCCATTTTTCATTCCTACACACTTACTGAGTCTTTCTTCATATGAACATGGACGTGGAGCAAAGAAGAATACTTGTGCATGATACAGTTGAATGGAGATGCAGCCTCACGGGAGGTTCTACCTCATCTGGTATGATCAGCTGATTGGGTTAAGTGCATGGAAGGGGATGGATCTAGTATGATGTGACAGGAGTAAACCAGTACTGCTGTCAGGTCATAATGCCGACAATAAACCAACTACACTTTGAAACTGACCCTCATGCAGCGTGGTACAGGGATCGGTTCCTTCCCTCCGAGAGGCTTAGAGGCAAAGATGTAAGGGAATACATGTGGATGCATGTATGTATATAGATGCCCTGTCTAGGCTACTACCCTTTAAGATGGATATATGCCAAGTATGTAGATACATAAATAGATTCGCACTTTCACAAAATTCAAAATTTATTTTCCCATCAGTGTATATTTCAATATACTATTTCAATGAAATAATTTTTTGCCTTCTTATACTCCTCCCAGTCTTGTGGTGTATCTTCTCACTATATTTCATATCCTGTTCCTTGTTTGGCATGTTCTTTCACATTCAATATTAAACCATTATCTTTATTGTAGCCAGACTACCAGATATTTGGGGAAGAAATGTTTGATATGGCTGCAACAGGTTATTATGTAAGGTTATGGGTTAATATCTTACATAATCATAATAGCATTTGCAATCATATGTTTACATACCTTACACATCTTACTGTCTCTCTGAGTTTCCATCACAAATCAGTCATTTTAAAGATATAATTTGTTTCTGTTTGTGTAGCATAATTTGGTCCTCTAACACTCTGCTACCATTGATATTTACTGTTCAGGCGAGTTCAGTTGGGAGGTTATATGTACATGGCATTAGGTTTCTGTGTTTAGAGTTTGTAGGTGGCAATTTGGAGACGATGTGGATACAACATTGCAAGTGGCAGTTAGGAGATAAAGATAAATTTCCACAAATGCACCCGTCTCACTTTGGCGGATGAAACCTAACTTTAAAAAGGGGCTCTGACCCCTCCCAATTAATTATTTACCAAAATTAATATCTCAGTAGCAACTGATTTCCGACAGAAAAGCAATGCAGCAGTGTCTTGTACGTGCGAAAGGGACCTCACCTAACACATGAATACATGTCCTTCGCAGTGAGATGGACATAATTCAGGAATAATACTGATAGAAAGTGGCAGAGCTACAGGGATAGCGGAATATTTCAAAAACCATAAATTTCCAATAGATATAAGTGTCAAAATAATTAAAAACATCAAAATTTGTGGGATTAGTATGTTGCCTAAGTGGTGTAGTGTTAGCACGTCTGACTACCACTCCACTGGCCCAAGTTCGATCCCGGACGAGGGCAGTCAGAGCACAGCTGACCCAGCTGTTCATTCTCCCAAATGGGCACCTAGGGAAACCTGGGGAAAGTAAGCTGTGGAAGCTCATATGTCACAGTGGCCCTGTGTCCCGGGGTAATGAATTAATTCCCACCACAGGCTCAAAGGCCAGTATGGGGGGAGATGAGCGGCCGCAGCTACACGTAGCTACAGCCTGTGTCCCCACTTCTTAAGTGCATAAAAATCTGTGGGATATGCATGTACCCTAAGTGCAACTTAATTATGGTAAATTTGTAAAATAAAAATATCGTTTATGGTAGAATTTTAAAGGGGTCCCGAGGTTTTGCTCATCTCCATCTACAAGGTTATTATATGAAGTTTGGTTAACAGCAGTTTGGGTGGTAAAAAAATCAATGCCATTAGTTGATATTTTCACGGAAAATGCACAAATAAATATACAGTTTCCCGTCAGGTCCCCAAGTGTGCTGTTGTTGAGGAAACGGACGGTTGAGGTGTGGACGTCAGGTTGTTCTTTTACCTATCAAAGCTATGCCTTCCACTATTGTATCTGATATTCTTACATATTTCATCTCCTTTGTCCCTTGCTTCAAGTGCCTCAATTTCATATGATCATTCCTCTTTTATAGGTACTGATACCTATAATCATATTTAATATATCCTACTTAATGACTTATTAAGTTTCAAATTTTTGATTCCTCTTATCCACACATTCAAAATACTCCCTACTGCAAAGTAAGAACTTGAGATTAATTTTGGTAAGATTTTAAATCTTCACCATAATAGCGTTTGTTTACGTCCGAGTCTTGAGACTGCACCACATCCAACTCCCTACTTTTGATCATAAAGAACATTTGATAGCGTCTATATTAACCTAACTTAACTTACCTACATTGACAAATAACAGAACCTTGTTTAAACTAAATTAAACTATTTTTTGAAGAGAAAGTCTCAAAGAAAACGTTGGATCTCACTAAATAAGAATTTGCAATGAAAATGTAATTAAGAAAACCTTCTCAAAATGCATCAGGTAAAACAAAAATATAACCCTGAATTCTCTAGAGCGTTATGGTGATGATGTAAAATAATACCTTAATTTCCCCCAGTCCCCACCTAACCAATACTAATGACATTCCAGCAAATCCCTGATTCTTATTATGATTCCTCCTCCGATTCAATATATACCCAATGCATTTAAAATATCTCAATATATTTCTAAACAAGGGTTAAACTGGAGAATAGGTCCGTGTCACGTACAAATACGAAACTCACATATCATGTAGAAGTAGTGGTGCCGTAAACGTTAAAAAAATGAGGTGCTCACTTCTAGTAAGGCCGTAATAGCACTCGAAAGTGTGGCGAAATTCAACAGTTTCTAAGTTCAGCGAGCTCTGCAACTCTAAGAGTAAACATTGAAATTATTTTCTTTTGTTTATGACTGGGATTTGTGGGTAATGGCATATAAGGATTTCATGATATCTATAGAATTTAACGCGCCAATCGCGCTGCGGTTAGGTTTAGGTTATGGTTAGATTAATGTCAGGTTAGGTTAGGTTAATGTCCTAGCGGGGGGAACCAGGGGGGGCGCAGTCCCCGCCAGCTAGATTAGGTTAGGTTAGGGAATTTCGAAATTTTCTTTGCTTTTTGAAGGCCCATATTTCGCTTATTTTTCATTCCCCCCAAAAAACCCCGATTCCCCAGGATCCCCCAAGTTTGTTTGAAGGGATAGGGGGGGTTGGTGGGGAAACGGGGTGGCGTACTTATTATCCAGAATTACCTAAACAAGTATTATAACAAACATGTAAATATATGATCTTTAGTAGTAATTATTTAAATATGCAAATGAAAACCATGAAATTCTGAATTTGAATGACATCTTATTATCACAAAACTATATTTACTATATATAAGCAGTCAATCCCTGATACTAATGTAGGGTTTATCTGAATATTTTAGAATTTGAAAGTGTAAAACAGTTTGGATAAAAGCCAGACCATCTGTGGAAAACCAGAAATCATATTCTGATAACAAATCAGTAGTATCAACTATTAGGGTGACAGGTAGGAAGAAATAAACAACAAAATTTAGGAATTTGAGTCACCAACTGGTTAGAACTCTTTCAACAGTACTTGAAGGGTGTATCTGTACATACACGATTGCCGAACACAACCAAATAATATTGTAAATACCTTACGAAACCTACACTCCTTCAGTCATGGGTATTACAAGTGACTCTTACAACATTACACGCAATCGACAGCAACTAGTAGGTGACAGCAATTCTGGCCACGCCTGGTGATTGGCATTACGCAGGGAGCAGTATAGGGTCAATTCTAACATATAATTTAGCATGAAAGGAGCCACGCAGTCTGGGGTTAAGATTCCGGACATCACTACTGCCAGCACCATACAGTATGTGCTCTGGCAGGCTCCATTATCTGTCTTCATACTGAACATGTGTAGTTAATCAATAAGACGATGAGGTGAACCATACTTAACAACTACATGACTGCTAACTTACATTACAACACAAATAATACTGCCATCGATGAACACTGTGTATAAACTCCACAAACACAACTTCAACGTTCAAAAGTCCACTTCGGAGCAAGGAATCGAATAAGAGTTGAGCATCGCTTAATCCTACTTGAATCCTTATCCATAACCATACCTCTTGAAAACACATTTTCGATTAACTTACGAACGGTTATTCTGACTGAGTTAAACTTTACCACTGATATTAATGAATAAATTAAATTGACTTAAGTTGTGCGTGTAACACTATTTGATATGCCTTTTAAAAGTGACAGTAGAGTTTTCCCGCCAAAGATGAACCTGTATAAATACAACAACGTTGCATTGCCATTTGTGGGATCTGAAACTCAGTCCATCTGTGTGGCCGGAGTACCCGCTGCACCCGGCGGGTGTGTCGGGATGACTCACCGCCCGCGAGGACCTAACCCGCTGCTGCGATCTTACGTCACTCTCTAATTTAAACTATACAAGAAAACGTCTTATTTCCATTACTTATACTTCATAAAAGTATTTATGTTCAACGTAACATAGATTTTAAGACAAATAAGAGTACCTAAGACAATTAATCATAACCACGTAGTTTGGTCTAAGTCAGAATAACCTGGGGTGCTAGTACCCCCAAAGGGGTGCTGAAATAATTCTTAGGGAGAGCTGGAATATGCTGCATAAACGACAATACAACGTCAATATAACCAGATGTTCGGGAGTGCTGAACTGCCTAGACCCGACTACAGGTGGTGCTGAGGTCGGGAAAGGTTAAGAAACGCTGGGCCAGGTTTTACTAATGGCCTTTACTAGGTAGTAGCTAATGCTACAACCCTCGGTCGTTACTTAGTATTATATCCATCAGTTTACTCAAAGCTAACATTGAAAAGCAAAACATATACTATGTGATGCAAATTTCTAGATAATAAAATTTGATGATCCTTCTGAAATACAGAATCAACTATACTATTGTTACAGTTTTCTGAATTTTTCGAGCTGATTACGACCGAAAAAGGTAAGGAGGGATAGCATCATACAACTCAGAGATAATCACTCGTTGGGATGCCTCAAAATAAGTCTCAAGAGTTTGATGGTAAGGTTTAATAGAGAACCATAATCATATTAATTTTCAGACCCACTTTCTGGTTTTCCTTGTGTATTTGCAAAATCATCTCCTGTAGTTCATCTGTGGATTCCTTCATCAGAACTGTGTCATCGACAAAGCTGAGATTATTAAGCTAGTTTCCATTTACCGTGACATGACTGTTGATGATGACATCAGGAAGTAGACCATCAAATTTACAGTCACATCCTGCTGCGGAGGTTTTCCCACTGTAGTTTGGAGGTGAAGCTGGAATTTTTCAGGAGTCACTGCTGCTCCCTCTACTGCAACTCACTGTGGTCGCTGTTCAAGATGGCCATTATGAACCGTGTTAGGGTATGTCACAACGACGTCCTTTAGAGTCTTCTGGAGCTACCCAAGTGAACTAGCTCATCCCTGACCTTCACCAGGAATGAGGTGAAAAGACTGGGTGTGATCCGCCGACACTCCGTGTTCAGCATGAAGGGTAGGGTGGAACGTTCTGAGAACCCCATCATCACCTCCGTCAGGCAAACCTCGGCCTATGGGCCGGTTTCAAGAACATTAGAACAACTCGTCGTAGCCCGATCGGGCACTTCTGCATCGGAACCCCATGGTTCAGTTTTAAGAAGACATTTTTAGCCGTGGAGTGCCCGACGTGGAGTGGTGTGATGGGAAAATTTCATGGTGCAGCTACCCCCGTCCGACGAGACACTCCATGGCTTAATTTACGGACAAATAGAGCTTTCTTTGAAGAGAACATAGTGTCTAACCTGGCAGACCTGCTGGAAGTGTCCGAAGAGAACATCAGAATCACCAAGATTGTCCAAGAGGATTCCAAAAGGCGAAGTGGAAGACAGGCGGATGTGTCGGCACAAGTGGAGGTGAGGTGTGTTTTGTTATCCTTTCTCTTTTTTTGTTCTAAGATTATGCTTGAAAAACTGATGTTTTTATAAAGTTATATTTTGTGCTGCTTTGTGGTGTCTTTTGAGGTTTTATACCAAAAACATTTGCATTGTTATATAATAGGTGAAAACTTGAAAAGTAATAAGTTTGTGCATGTTGAATGGTTGGGCACATAAGAATTAGATGAAAACAGATACACACACAAGTACACCACACAGACCTTATTATGTATTGTGATTTTCTTCAGGCTGAGATAGCTAGTGTAGCCACAACCAGCCTCACTTCACAGCAGGATTTAGGAGCAACAGGTGGCAATGTGTTAACGTACGATGGACTGCTCAAGAGTGAACAAATTTCAGGAAAATTCCTGCAAAATCTGCACCTCATTGAAAGTAACACCATGCACAGTTTTGTCCATTTACTGTCTTAAGATAATATAATGCTTTGTTCTTTATCCATTTACTGTCTTAAAAAATTTTCTTTCTCTGATTCCTCATTACCTCTGTGCCATCAACAAACTCTTGTTTTTCTCCACTTTCTTCCATGTACTTAGCCTCCATATCTTTTCCTTTTCTCCGAAAGACCATTGACCCTCAAAAGCCCCCCGGTGAAGCCCCTCCAAACACAGGCTTTATAATCAATGAAGGCGAGAAACTGTTCTCCGACAAGCAGCAGAAGGAGGAAGCTGAAGAACTAGAAAAAAGCAAGGAACCCGTTGAGTTTGTGCAGCCAGCCAGTGCCGTGCTTGTGCGTGGTGTGCCCAGTGAGATGGTACAGTACACAATATTTGACATGCAGCCGTCTGTCACTGTGCTGAATTAACAGGTGTGTGTGTGTGTGTGTGTGTGTGTGTGTGTGTGTGTGTGTGTGTGTGTGTGTGTGTGTGTGTGTGTGTGTGTGTATTTACCTAGTTGTAGTATACAGGGTCTGAGCTACACTCTTGTGATCCTGACTTTTAAAACTCCCTCAGATAAATATAATGTCTACCCTCTGTTAGAGAGCAAACCGGGTCGTAACAGTACCCTTGAGGATCGTGGCAACTTTTACTGAAGGAACAACTGAAACTTTGACTGAATGAGAGAGAGAGAGAGAGAGAGAGAGAGAGAGAGAGAGAGAGAGAGAGAGAGAGAGAGAGAGAGAGAGAGAGAGAGAGAGAGAGAGAGAGAGAGAGAGAGAGAGAGAGAGAGAGAGAGAGAGAGAGAGAGAGAGAGAGAGAGAGAGAGAGAGAGAGAGAGAGAGAGAGAGAGAGAGAGAGAGAGAGAGAGAGAGAGAGAGAGAGAGAGAGAGAGAGATCCCTTTAATCATATCACACAAACACAACTGAAGGAAAAACTTGACAAATATAGATATGCAGACAGGACCAAACGATAGAAATAAATATATAAATATAGATAGAAATAAATATAAATAAATATGCCTGGTACATTTCCTTATCCACATTACAATTACATATAAATAAATATAAATATAGAAATAATATATAATAATAGATAGTTTTTTTCTTCTTCTTGTGGCCTGCGCCCTCTTCTTCTTCTTCTTGTGGCCTGCGCCTCCTTCTTCTTTTTCTTGTGGCATGCGCCCTCTTCTTCTTCTTGTGGCCGGCGCCCTCTTCTTCTTCTTCTTGTGGCCTGCGCCCTCTTCTTCTTGTGGCCTGCGCCTTCTTTTTCTTTTTGTGGTCTGCGCCCTCTTCTTCTTCTTCTTGTGGCTTGCGCCCTCTTCTTCTTCTTCTTCTTCTTGTGGCCTGCGCCCTCTTCTTCTTCTTGTGGCCTGTGCCCTCTTTTTCTTCTTCATGCATCTTATGACTACAAGAATTGGGGACGAATTTGAAATATAGTTCACTTACAAGCAATGCAACAGAGCTGGAAGATAACAGAGAAGTCTTTGAATGGTGTAAGAGAAGAAACGGAATCAACAAATTAATATTATAAAGACAAAATAACATCTATTTACCACAACATCTACCACGACGGGAAAAAAATGGTCCAATAACCAAACCGTGATAAGTATTTATTTGTTTTATTATTTTATATTATATAATATGTATTTCCATAGCTAGTATATGTAAAGTTGGGTAAACTTGGTAAAGAATTTAGATGATGCTAGAATGCTGCAGGATGACTTAAATAGGCTGTACAAGTGGTCAGAGAAATGGCAGATGCAGTTTAATGTTAACAAGTGTAGCATTGTGAGCGTAGGTAAAGGTAATAGGTCTGTAGACTACACATTAAATGACACTACCTTAGGAAGGTCATATAGTGTGAGGGACTTAGGAGTTCAAATAAGCAGTGACTTGCGCCCCAGGGAACAGTGTATTATAGCTAGAAATAGGGCCAACAAGATACTGGGATTTATTAGGTGTGTGACAAATAGGAGTTCTGAGGTCATTCTGATGTTGTATTTAGCGCTAGTTAGACCCCACCTAGATTATGCAACTCAATTTTGGTTCCCTTATTATAGAAAGGATATAGGCTCCTTGGAGGCAGTTCAGAGAAGAATGACCAAGATGATTCAGAGGGTGAGAAATTTACCCTACAAAGATAGATTAAAACGTCTTAATCTCCACTCTCTACAGAGAAGGAAGGGATATGATTGAGGTTTTCAAATGGGTAAAAGGAATCAATAAGGGAAACATTGATCAGGTTTTAGAATTTAGTAGCCAGGATAGGACACGTGGAAATGGGTACAAGCTAGAAAAACTTAGATTCAGGACAGACATAGGTAGATATTGGTTCACTAACAGAGTCGTGAACGATTGAAATAGGCTGGATAGACACGTAGTAAATGCTGAGTCAATAGGTAGCTTTAAAAGACGGTTGGATGAGAGTATGGATAGGGATGACAGGTGGGAGGGCTAAATATTGGATTATTCCAAGGGTGAGGGACAAGGAACTGCCTCGTGTAGGTCATTAACTGGCCTCTTGCAGTCTCCTCATTTCTTATGTTCTTATGTTATGTTCTTATGTTTTAGCGTAATGCCCGACATATAAGTCTTGTACAATTACCCCTTAATCAGTTTTCTATAAAACAAATTACTTACTTATATCAATGTAATTACTATTCACTTCAAATTAAAATCAATCTCCATATCTTAAAGTAATTAACTTAACTAGGTTTCCATCCATAAGTCTAATAAGACAAAAAGATGACGTAATAAATATATACTTTGATTACTTTGATTAAAGTTCTGATAGAATCACCACGGCCAACTTGCTAGTCCGCCGCCTCCACACATTTTTTCAGCCCTCATATACTGCAGTTGGTCGACAATGCAGTTTGATGCTGCACCCCGTGGACTTGGGCTGTGTGGAATGGGAGGTTCGTCTGGTGTACATCTTTCAGGAATTTATCGAGCCTCCTTTTGAATACTTCAGTGCTGCATTTTGTTGCGTCCCCGACTTCCCTCGGCAAACAATTGAAGAGTCTTGGACCGAAGTTGTTAAAGAGTTCCGCTTCAACTGTTTTTAGTCGTTGCGAGACCGAGGTGAGAGCTTTTCTGGAGCATGTTCTCCCGAACCTGGGGTGGGTCTGGCTCTTGATAACATCTTCCTCCCGTGGAGATGGACAAGGCACCATACCTTCGATGATCTTCCAGGTATATATAATGCAATAACGCTCTCTTCGTCTTTGTAGGGAGTACATGCCCAGCATCTTAAGTCGGTCCCAGTAGCTCAGGGATTCATTGGTTATTTTCCTGGTGAACACCCTCTGAACCTGCTCCAGCTCCTGTATATCTTTTATCCTGTAGGGGCACCATAGCTGACATGCATACTCCATTTTTGAGACCACCAGGGACTTCCAGAGTGGGAGAAGATGATTTGGGTCTCTTGATAGGAAGGTACGGAGAATCCAGCCTGACATCTGTTTGGCTGTTTTGGTGACCTTTTGGATGTGTTCACTGAAGGTGCAATCTTTACTCATCCACACTCCGAGATCTTTGAGGTAGTCCTCTTCAATGGGATCTTTACCTACAGTATAGGTGTTTTCCTGCAGGATTTTGTTGGTACCATATCGTAGGATTTCAAAATTTTCGTTGTTGAGTGACATGTTGTTTGTCGATGCCCATGTGTATATCTTCACTAGGTCCCCTTGTAACACCTTAATATCTTCTTCCGTTCGGATGACCTTGGAAACCCTAGTGTCATCTGCAAATGATGTAACCCTCGAGTGTGTCACTCCCTGGTTGATGTCACCTATCATGACAAGAAACAGGAGAGGGCCAAGTACCGATCCTTGGGGTATACCACTTATTACCTCTGATCTAATGGATTGTGCACCCTCCACCATGACCCTCTGGACTCTCCCAGTAAGGAAGCTATGGATCCAGGTTCCGAGCTTCCCACTGATTCCCCTCTCTTTCAGCTTATGGAGGAGAACTCCGTGATCCACCTTGTCGAATGCCTTAGCGAAATCTAGGTATATGACATCGACATTTGTTCCGTTTTTCACCTCTTCTAAGACATTGGAGTAATGGTCTAGGAGCTGGGAGAGACAGGACCGTCCTTTCCTGAATCCACGTTGTCCCGGGTTAAGGTGATTCTTTGTTTCAAGATGGCTTATCAGGTTCTTTCTCAATATTCGTTCAAAGATTTTCATAATGTGGGAAGTCAATGTCACAGGTCTATAGTTCTTGGGAAGAGTCCTAGAACCCCCTTTGAATATAGGGACAACTTTTCCTTCAGTACGTGAGGGATGCTGGGATTGTTCCTGTGTCCAGTGATTTTCTCCACAATATGTATAGGGGCTTCGATATGCTGTCCACACAAAGATATTTCCGCCTGATATATCTTAATTAATAACACCATAATTAATGATGTATAAGCTAGTAAGGAAAATTCCTTGTCAGAGACACAAAGCTTTCCCGCTTTCCAGCTTGGCATCCTGACGCTAGAGCCCAGAAGCAGGTGCCCAGGTTATTATTATTATCACTATTATTATAATTATTAACAATCGGTAATCATTGCTTTTTGTTAGAAAATTGCAAAAAAATGGAATTGGAAACTTAAGCATAAACGGCTCTCAAACAGCTGTCTAACGACTCTTAAGGCAAAGATCCGGCTCTTATCGTTCATCTGAAAGAGCCGGCTCTATGAACCGGTTCGTTCACGAACGACATATCA
Source organism: Cancer borealis (assembly GCA_036785275.1). Lineage (NCBI taxonomy): Eukaryota > Metazoa > Arthropoda > Malacostraca > Decapoda > Cancridae > Cancer > Cancer borealis. Next base: position 119,506 of record JAXIVD010000280.1, on the reverse strand, counting down.
CTAGTCAGTGGAGTACAACGGACCATCATGTCGGACGCCGAGGACGACTTTATGTGTGATGACGAGGAAGAGTATGACTTGGTAAGTGACAGGCGACACATGAATGAGAAACCACGCCAATGTAACTGGATGGTGGACCTAATCAAAGGGGACAAGTACATAAAAGTTGACAGCGTGATGGTTGGGAGTGGAGGCATCATACTTCGCATCTTGCCTAGCGTTGTTTGTAAATACTAACCTACAACATGCACCTTAATTACCTGCCTTGTTGTCACGTTTGATTGATAAACTTTGTGCATAGATTCATTTTATTAACGTACCAGTGTTTCGTTCCTATGGGGTGAGGCAGTAGTTTCAGCAGGACCTTCCAAATGTAGATGACTCGGTACTTGTCCCTTCACTGTCTGTCCTAATAGTGAAGGTTCCTCAACCCTCTGATCTGTCTTGTGAATGGCCTTTGCACTACTCCTACCAGTTGAATGTCACCATTCTTATGTAGTGTCCATAGCTGGCTACAATAGTCCAGTGTGGGTTGTAGCAAGGCCTTCCAGAGGATCAGCATTATTTCTGGCTCCCTGGAGGTATAAGTTGTTAGCACCCAGCCTGCCATTCTCTTACCCTTCTTCACTATCTCCGTGATGTGATGTTGAAAGGAACAGTTGTGGCTGAGTTGGACTCAGTGGCATTTTACGTGTGGTTGTTGGGTGACGTGCTACCTTGGTGGGTGTAACTTTGTTTCTTTAATGTTTAAGTTTGGATCGTGCCTCAACATTTCAATTTTTCTTAATTGAATTGCATTTTGCTTGCTGCAGCCCAAGGATATACTGTGTTGAGGTCTTCTTGTAGGTGGAGTACTTCTTCTACACTAGTGACTGGATGACTGACACTGGTGTCATTGGCAAATGAGGAGAGAAAAGAGTTTCTTACCCTCTCGCCAATATCACCCATATGTATTAAAATTAACATGTGCCCAAAACTGAACCCTGTGGTACTCCACTGACTACATCTGATTCTTCAGATTTGTGGCCATCTATTGTGACTGATTGTGTCTGTTCTGTGAGAAGGTGGTGTAATCACTGTGCCAATTTTTCTGTGATTCTTGAGGTGGCTCGGTACAGCTTATTTAATGGCCGTGCCAAAGCCACACTGCATTTTTGTTGTAGGAGTACTTCATCTAGTCCAGCAGCAGAGTTAAGTTTCAGTTCCTTGATGCCTCTGGTGATGTCTTCTGCTGTTACAATAATGTTAGTAGGTTGGTCTTGGTTATTTGGGTCATTAGCAAAAATGAAGCAGGATTGTGTAATTTTGTTTGTGGTTGTGGAATGCTATACACACTGTTGTACTGTTGCAGAAGTAACTGACAGGTTTTTTTGGGGGTATGTTGTTATTGTGTCCTCTGTTTAGAGCAGTTCAACCTGTGTTTTTATTTTAGAAAAATTTTTGCACTAGGTATTTAACAAAATCTAGGTATATTCATTAAACAAATCTTAACTGTGATGAGTTCTTCATTAATGTCGATACAAGAATGTACTCGAGGCGGAGCTGCAATTTTATGATCAAATTTGCTGACATTCTCCCTCATACCTATCTCCTGTATAATGATGAGAGGCTTATTTTCACAAATTCAGCCATTGAAGCTTAGTATGTGATAAACAATATTTCAATAGTAACACTAGGAGTAGTTTCTGTACACACATTTGATGACACGGCTGCCCTGTGATTTTTTGTTTTCCAAAATGGTGGTGTTATTGGTGGGTTAACCTGCAAAATTTTTTAACTGCAATAGTTTAGACCATGGAAGTCAAGGGTATGCTATATATAACTGAATTGTCAGAGTAACTTGATTATTATTTTATTTCCATTATAAGAATTTGTGTAAAGTTGACATTGCCTGCTGGGTTCCTTTACAGGAGTACTCCGAGGACAGCAATAGTGAGCCAGATGTCGACCTTGAAAACCAGTACTACAACAGTAAGGCTTTGAAGGAGGATGATCCCCGGGCTGCCCTTACCTCCTTCCAGCGCGTCCTGGACCTAGAGGCGGGGGACAAGGGAGAATGGGGTTTCAAGGCTCTGAAGCAGATGATTAAGATAAATTTTAGACTGGTAGGAATTCAATTCTTTAACATCCTTGAAATTATTTTGAAAGGTTCCATACATTCATTGTTCACCTAATGGCAGCTTGCTTGGCTGCATGATCTTGAGCAACCTCCATAGGTTTCTGAGGTTCTTCTAGACTATTTAATTTCATGTTCTCCTGAGTCTCCCTCTTGAAATATTACCAACTATGTTCAGATTTAAAACTCTTTACACTTAATCACTTTTCACTTTCTCAGAATGCCCAAACCATCACATTCTATCCCTTCTCACTACCATACTAATACACTCAACTTCCATTCTCATTCTTAGTTTGCCATCTGTGATCTTCCTTCCTCAAGGTCTGTTGTTCAGTGATACACTACACATCCATCTATTCTATCTCATCTCCATCCGCTTCAGCATGCAAACATCCTCCTTTACAGTTATGGTCTAATCAATTGTCAGGCAATACACATTCATGAATTATAGTATTCATCAAATCTGAAGCAACCTGAAGCCTAGATGATTTCAGTGTTTATTAAATCAGAAACTAACCTGAACCCTGAACCCTGTATTTTCAGTTGCTTTCAACATCTCTGTCAGCAAGCTAGACATACCAGCAACTTTTCCTGATTTCATTCTTGACAAAGCCTTACCCATAAGCTAAACACTAAACAATGGTCATGGGCCAGTGTTTGGTACTGTATTATCAAAAGGCCTTCCTTGCCACACTTGAACTCTACATATAGTATATATTTGTATTGGTCTTTCTTATCTATCTATCTATCTTTTTGATGCCTATATCAAAAGAACTCACCCAACACAGCCACAGCCGAAGAGTGTCCATATATTTCTGTCCTCACTTTCCCTCCTTGCATGGTCTAATCCTCTATATCACCTCTCCCCTTTCTCTTGCATACTCTAGCTCCCAATTTTACCAAGGGTCGTCCTCTTGTACTCACTGCCTCTACCTTACTCATGTATGTATGCTCTTTGTCATTTCCTTCTCTGGCATTCTTTTCTTTCAATATTCTCTAAAAAGCCTTATTTCCTTTTCCACATATGGATGAATGCAAACAAATATGGAGCTTTTCAAAGTGAAACAACTATTCGACAGTCTATGCACGTGTAAAATAATGAAAATGTTGAAGCCATTCTTTTGTAGCTTTTACCTAGTTGTCATTATTTATTTATTTTTTATCCAATTATCTTTTTCAGGGGAATTATGAAGAGATGATGTCAAGGTATAAGCATCTACTCACCTATATCAAATCTGCTGTGACCAGAAATTATAGTGAGAAGTCAATAAACTCCATATTAGATTATATTTCCACATCAAAAAATGTAAGTATCAAGGAAATATATGGAGGAAAGGACTGGACTTAGTAATTTGGAGTTACATGTGAAGGAAGGCACTGTAGAATCAAAATTATAGAATTGAATAACTTTACTTCACTCGACTGATATTTATTGTTATTCATGAGGAAACTACATAGAAGATACAACTAAATCATGTTTTTATTACAGTCATGTAGTTGTATATTTGATATAGATTGGGTAATATATATATATATATATTTATATTTATATAGCATAGAATACCAGTTCTGTTATTAACAAAAAATGTATTGATAATTGTGATGTAGACAAGCCTTGATCTTAATGCACATTTTTAACACAAGCCATGTTGCAGATGGAACTTCTACAAGATTTTTATGAGACAACACTAGAAGCCTTGAAGGACGCCAAAAATGACCGATTGTGGTTCAAAACAAATACCAAGTTAGGCAAGCTTTACTTTGACCGGGAAGACTACACTAGACTCTCTAAGATCCTAAAGCAGCTCCATCAGTCTTGTCAGGTAAGTCTCTCTCTCTCTCTCTCTCTCTCTCTCTCTCTCTCTCTCTCTCTCTCTCTCTCTCTCTCTCTCTCTCTCTCTCTCTCTCTCTCTCTCTCTCGCTCTCGCTCTCGCTCTCTCGCTCTCTCTCTCTCGCTCTCTCTCTCTCTCTCTCTCTCTCTCTCTCTCTCTCTCTCTCTCTCTCTCTCGCTCTCTCTCTCTCTCTCTCTCTCTCTCTCTCTCTCTCTCTCTCTCTCTCTCTCTCTCTCTCTCTCTCTCTTTTTTTTGCTATACTTGCTAAGGCCACAAGAGAGATGAAATTAATTATTTGTGGGTTTTACATTTATGTGGGAGTCTCTGTCCCTTAACAAATGTCATGTGATAAGTATATTACTGTGTAAAAGAAAACTAATGTGCATGAAAAGCTGGAAGTTTTGGTGGGAGACGAGGGGCCATCATCAATAATTTAATCTGACCCTGGCCACAAGGATTACTGATAAGAAAGAGTTGTTGATTCACCCGATACTGACTGTAATAAGTAACAGCATAAATTATATCTGTTGTCATCATCAATGAACTTTGTAATAGGTCTTGAAGAAAATGGCAAACTTTACAACATTTCCCAAATTGGTTTTTTGGGGTTTACTTGCTGTCATGTGTTAATTGTGATAATGTGGAATGCAGAGGGATGAAAAGGTTGGGGAATGTAAGATACTGTCAGGTATTCTTAGGTCAGATATCCTCTGAACTCTGTGTATACGATCCCCACCCTCGTCTCCATTTATGAGGCTGACCTGACATGCAGTGTTTGGGCGGGATGTACTTCTCTTCTCCTATAGGGGCCTAGGGGCAATGTGAGAGAAATGTATAAGTATGTGTGCATGGGTGTGTGTATGCATGCCTTGTCTTGGGTAACCTTGTCTGGGGTAACAGCCTGGTATTTAGATAGATTCTTTCTTTTGATCTAATGACTGAAAGTTGCTCGTTTTCCTTTTAGACCGATGAAGGTGAAGATGACTTGAAAAAAGGAACTCAACTTCTTGAAATCTATGCACTGGAAATTCAAATGTACACTGCACAGAAGAATAACAAAAAATTGAAAGTGAGTAGTATGAAAAAGAACCATTTTATATTGTTATGTTATTTTGGGACATACTTTACATGGACTTCTACTTCATCATTGTAGATGGGATTATGACAATGACCACATTGATTAAATTTTGTCATTGATTCCTATAAATCTATGAGTAAAGGTCATGTGAGTGTTTGAACTACAGCCAGAAACCACTTTGTAGAATTGAGAGCATTCTCCTGTATCCCTAACATGATTGAGTAACCATTTTTGTTGAAACTAGGCTAAAAACATTTCTACAACTTCCATTGGTCATGTGGAAATGGAGGTTGGTAGTGGTGATAATGTAGACAGGTTATGCTTCATTTGATGGTGTGGATATGATATTGTTATCACTTTCTTTCAGGCCCTTTATGAACAGTCACTCCACATAAAGTCTGCTATACCTCATCCACTTATTATGGGAGTTATAAGAGGTTGGTGTTACTATGTTTCACTATTGCATTCTAGAAACACTATGTATATTTCATATTCATGCCTTATATGCAACAAATCTATTTTAACAAATTTTTCTTTAACTCACTTTATAATCACTTGGATAACAGACTTTTAATAGTGAACTTTTCTTCAAAAATTTCTAGAATGTGGTGGAAAAATGCACCTCCGTGAAGGTGAATTTGAGAAAGCTCACACAGATTTCTTTGAGGCCTTCAAGAACTATGATGAGTCTGGCAGCCCACGGCGGACTACGTGTCTAAAGTACCTTGTTTTAGCAAACATGTAAGTCTACTGCTATTTATAGGTTATCTTAATGTTAATCATATATTTTACAGCCCTGATATTAGGACTACTGTGCTTCCTAGATATAGAGTAAAATAGTGCATTGAATGAAAATCTGTGGAGCAAAGAAGGATGATTTTACATAATAGAAGTGAATGAATGAGAAATGACATGTCTTTGACGATCCGTGTAGGACAGTGTTTTTCATACTTTTTTACTGCGACCCACAGGAAGAACCACATTTTGAATTGCGACCTATTAAACCTAAGTGTAATCTAGTAAATCAAAGACGAGACAAAAATATGTGTGTTTACTAATAGTATTGCATGTATTAGAATTAAAATGAGAGAAAAACGGAGAGAGCTCCTACCTCTTTGGCTGTTACTTGAGCACTGAAAGGCAGTGAGAGCATTTATATTTTCTTTTCTTTCGTGTCGCGACCCATTTTATTTATTTTGTGACCCACTGAAGGGTCGGGACCCATAATTTGAAAACCTTGGTGTAGGAGATACCTGGCCATCTGGTGTGACACTTGGATCAGATCAGATGTGGGTAGGGAGAGGGCATGAGTTGAATATGAAGCGGCAAAGATAAACTTCAGGACCCTGTTGTGAATATGACCTCTGCACTCTGCCTCATTTGCATGACTCACCTGAAGTGCTGTGCGTGGTGGGGTGAGGGGCTGCACTTCTAGAATAGAGTTTGGTGAATATTTTGTAATTTTTTGGAAATATTTTCATGCCCACATTCATGCATGAATTTGGGTAGGGTTTATATATATATATATATATATATATATATATATATATATATATATATATATATATATATATATATACATATATATATATATATATATATATATATATATATATATATATATATATATATATATATATATATATATATATATATGTATATATATATATATATATATATATATATATATATATATATATATATATATATATATATATATATATATATATATGTGTATATATATGTGTATATATATGTGTATATATATATATATATATATATATATATATATATATATATATATATATATATATATATATATATATATATATATATATATATATATATATATATATATATATATATATATATATATATATATATATATATATATATATATATATATATATATATAGGTATTTAATTTTTGTAGTGCTTTTGCATTCAGAACAACCAGCCTTATATTATAGCAGTGTCATTTGATCAATAGGTGTTCTTTGAGTGTTTGACATTGTTTACTTTATTATAGGTTAATGAAATCTGGTATCAATCCATTTGACTCTCAAGAAGCAAAGCCGTACAAGAATGATCCAGAGATATTAGCAATGACCAACCTTGTAGCAGCTTACCAAAATGATGACATAAATGAGTTTGAAACCATCCTCAAGCAAAATCGAACGAATATAATGGATGATCCATTTATACGAGAACACATAGAAGGTTGGTATATTTTTGCTTTGTAACCAAGTTAAGGAAAGTTAATGTTGACAGTATGAATCCTCTGAAGATAGCTTTGTAAGCAAAATATCTGGCTGTGCCAATAATTGAATTGAATAGCATGTAGGATGTGGTAGCTGATGATGATGATTAATATTTTTCTTAATTTCAGATCTCTTGAGGAATATTCGCACACAGGTCCTCATAAAGTTGATTAAACCATACACAAGAATACACATCCCATTCATCTCAAATGAACTCAACATTGATGCAACTGATGTAGAAGCCTTGCTTGTACAGTGCATCTTGGATAAGTGAGTATTATATATTATTATGTAGTAATGAGATGTGTAATATTAATTGTGGGTGCTTCAAGTGTCCGTTTAGAGTAGTTTTAATTTATGTGTGCTTCTAAGATATTTAAGATTGCACATCACTAATGTAACAAAATTTTTTTTTTTTTTTTCTATTCTTTACCTGTGGCCCTAGTAGGCTTAATGGAAACCTACTAAAGTACATGAGACTTACCGGAGGTCAGTTGAAATGTGCTTCTGATTTCACGAACCAAATCACCTCTACTAGATGGGAGCTTTCACATGATGTGCACTGCGCTGCCTTACTTACACTGTCAGACTTTAAAGAGTACAAGCACCCACACGAACCTCTATCCATCATTATTTCTGCCGTAAAGAGTGCATTGAAAACCCCAAGGTCCGTCACTTTACGAAGGGAGGGAGCGGAGGGCATGTGAAAGCTCCCATCTAGCAGAGGTGATTTGCTTCGTAAAATCAGAAGCACATTTCAACTGACCTCCGGTAAGTCTCATGTACTTTAGTAGTTTTACTTCAGCAAATCACTTCTCTGCTAGAGGGCGCTTCCACATGAGATTTTAAAGCCATGTGGGTGTTGAACTTAACATTCCTAACAATTAATCTACCATCTAAATGGCGGTAAATAAAATCCCCACGAGAGAGTTCAAATTCATTACGCCAAACAAAACATAATTCCCGCTTGAATGTGTATATGACCAAAACATATATTAAAATTATACTGAACTCAGAACTGCCTGTAAAAATGGATCGGCGTCCTGGATAATAGCCTTGTCATAGTGCCTAGCAAAGGTTGTCTCCTGTGTCCATCCCGCCTTGGCCATGATGACGTTAATCGGCACAGCCATGGCCTTAGCCTTCGATGTTGCGGCAGAGTGGACACTGCCAGCTGTGTACTTTGTGGTGTCTATGCAGCAGACGCCCAGTATGGTCTTCAGCCATCTTGCCACTGTGTCCTTGGAGACATTCTTGTGAGGCTTGATGAAGCTGATGAGCAATATTCCATTGTCATTTCCAAATTCCTTTCTGATTTTTTCCGTCAATTTGAGATACTTTTTCAAAGTCACATAAACACACAATCTGGCATCTTCCACATAAGCACGAAACTTCACAACACGAACATTAAAATTGGGTTGGGATTGTTTAATGTTGCCCCCTAACCAAATAGAAATATCATCTTTGCCAATGCTAATGTTCCTTAGCATCAATAAGTGCAAAGTTTGTACCCTGGCTGCTTGAGTCAGCGCCATCAGCTTCTGCAGTACGGGGGCGACATTCCAGGTTTCCACATACCTGGGAGTAGGCTGTCTTAAATTGAAAACCCCATGCAGAAACCTGCTGACGAGTGGGTGGTTCCCTGCTCTGCATCTCTCCAGCACTATGCCTACAGCTGAGAGGGCGCTCCTTACCGTATTGACACACTCGTAGCCCACGCCTCTATGAAAAGTTACAGACAAGAAATTTAACACGTCAGTCACAGAGGGATGAAGGGAATCAATGTTCCATTTACCACAAAATTGTATCCATCTGTTGATGTGAGGTCGGTATCGTTTTTCAGTTCCCGGTTTCCATGATGCCATGACGATATCCGTACCCGCTGCAGATAAGCTTCATTCTCGGAGCTGTCTCCGGACAGCTGAGAAGCCATCAACTGGGTGTGGTTCATGATAGGGTGTTCCTCTGCTGACGCTGGATGCAAAAGGGCTTTCTGTTGTCTTGTGATGACCCGAGGGTTCGTGACCAGCATCCGGAGGAGTGTGCTCATCCACGGTTGTGTCGCCCAAAGAGGAACAATCATCCACCCCTTTGCTCCGTAAGGATCACGGGAAGGCAAGACACACAATACAGTTGAATTACAACTTAATGCACCACCCGCTCCTAAGCCGGATAACGGGATGGACAACTACCCGCTCCTATCTTGGATAATGGGAGAAAAGCCAAAATAACAAACTTGGCAAAAACAAACACACACCCTGGACGGAAAGCATCTGATCAGTGTGAATGCCATGTAGCAACTGACAGTGTAAGGCAGCGCATTTCATGTGGAAGCGCCCTCTAGCAGAGAAGTGATTTGCTGAAGTAAAACTTAGATGGTCAGCCTCTGCCCGTTAGTAGCGTGGGTTAGATTTTCGAAGTGACGCCTCGTTTCTTATTGAGAGGCTTGTGCTGCTAGCGGAAGCTCCTTGAGCATATAGCTTTGCAGTCCCGTAGAAGAGTGTTATGGCAGCATGTGGGTGATCTTAGGCCACTCGGCAGTATTACCAAAGAAAAGTGGCAAGCACATGCCGGGGCTCAAACTCGGGACTCTGAGTTGGTATGGCTGACTACTAGCCATTAGGCCACCGTCTCCACATAGTACATATATTACAATACATATAAGATGTGAAATAACACACCATAATCCAGATTTTATTGATTACAATACCTGCACTCTATAAGATAGAAATCCTTCAAGATGTACCCCTGGCAAAAGAATTCCTCACCACCTTTCCTACTGTAGTTTATGATGAACCAGATGTAATGGTAATTGTAATTATAAATCATATGAAAAGTATGTGATAGTGCAACCCACCTCCTCTCTACACTCTTCATTTGAGTAACTGATCTGTCATACATAATGCTACAGTATGTAACATTTTCTCTTTGCTCAACAGTACAATTGATGGGCGAATTGATCAAGTAAATCAGGTGCTGGAATTGACTCGAGGAGCAGAAGGAGCTGCACGGTACACTGCTCTAGACAGATGGACTAATCAGCTCCAGTATCTGCAGTCTGTCATTGTTACTAAGATGAACTAGTTGTGTGACAAGCTAGTAATTAACTACATATTGAAATTGTAGCATTGTGAAATTTGTCTTAAATTCAGATGGCTCATAATTGGAAATAATCTTGTTAAAAAAAATTATTTCATATCGGGTTATTAGTTTCAGGGAAATATAAAGAACAGAATTGTTAAGACTTCATGGGATTTTATTACTTTTGCCTTATGATATATACAAATGATTTCTATTAGTGGAAATTTGTTACATCTAAGACTTTAAGACTTCTTGCAATATAAATCACTATTTTATTGTGATAGTATAACCATGTTTCTCAGTAAAGAAAACAGTGAAAACGACAAGAATTGTTATAATTTTCCATAATTTCTTTTTGTGGTAAAACTTTTTGTGTTAAGCTATGGTTTAAAGTCATCATCATCATCAGGTTCTTTGAGGGGAGGCATTGTACCGAAGAATGCATTTTTCGACCCAGATCTCAAAAATGAGTTATGAACACTTTCGTTACCTTTGAAATGTTTTCCATCTTCTTGTGAAAACTGCATGTCGCTTGCTAAATTCCTTCTATATTGAAATTGGCATTTTTTGGCACTTTTTTGGAAGTTTTGTAAATGTTATAAAGGACACATCATATGACAAGAAGACTGTGGAGACAGGCAGTCTTGACTTAGTATCTGTTGATACGTCCTGAGAGGAGGAAGGAATACACATGGGCTGCGTGCTTTTCCCTCTGTTTCCAAGCTATTTCTCTTGTTCCTGACAAGTTTCAAAGTCATGGGTTGTTAATCTGAACTGAAGAAGCAACAGAAGCAAAGAATGGTGATTATAAACAAAAGGAAAGTGTACAGAGAAGTTAGGACTGAGACAAACCTTGCCACACACACCCTTCAACTGAAAACGTTTTGTATCTCAAAAACAAAGTTATTGATATTTAGAGTACAATAGCTTTCTTGTTTATTAAGTATAGTTGTAAATATAAAGATATCTTTGGAAAGACAAACTTTTCTATCGTGAGACATTGCTAGGAAAATGTAACCATATCGTAGTACACTAGTAAATTTTTTCTCGTGAAAAAAGATGAAAATCTGTAAAGAACAAGATCTTCCAGACAGGGTATACCTAAGTGGGGCCTCCTGTTAGGTTAAATCTTACATTCCTACAGCCCATCAGTGCCCAAAGTGCTGAGTATTTGGACAACCAGCAAAATACTGTAGATACTCCGTCTTCTGTGCCTCACCTGGCCATGCCCATACAAACCGCCCCTAAACAAAATGCATTTGTGCAAACTGTACTCTAAGAACATTGTCTTCTTCTGAGGCTGTCCTGGTCTACTAATTTGAATTGGAGGTTGCTGCCCTCTGCTTCAAACATGGTCCAACACTCAAAGAAGCCTGTATCAGTGCCTTCCAACAGGTTCTCTCTTAAAGCATCTCCATTAACATCCTTTGGACCACAGATTGTACAACCTTTCAAACTATTACCTTCTTCCACTCATACCTCTTCCTCTCCTACTCCTCTTGTTCCTTCACCTAGCATAATTACATCTTTCACTGCTATTATCCTCTCTTCATCCCCATCTCTTACTTCTTTACCTTCTTCTCTCAACCCTCCTGTAATTCTTCCATTGTCAGTGACTAATAATTCTTCTTTACTTAACCCTAACATTCCAATCTCCACTCCTTCAACTTCAAACTTTGCTCCCGTCCTACACTGCATTCGTACACAAAACCCTAAGCTTCGCTCCTGTGCTTCCCCTCCTAAACCATTTAGTGATCCTACTTAATCACAAAAACCTCTGCAACCTTCTGTCAAGAACATTTTTATTCCCACTCACCGTCTTCTCTCCTCATTTCCCTCTACCTCATCACATTCAACTTCTGATAACACCCTCTGTGTTTCAGCAGAAATTCATCCTCCATCCTGTAACTTATTGATCAAAATGATAATAATCTATAATTACACCATGAAGAAACAATCAGTTTTTTTCTAGGTTGAGACATTGAGTAGGAAACTGCCACATGGAGATCACTGCCCTTATTTGTAAACATTAAAACAAAGAAAATGTTGGTAATTAAATATATTTCTATATATTCATAAAACTAAGGTCATAATACCTATAGAAATTACCAGTGGCATGCTGCAAGTACAATTTCATTGGAAATTAAAACCCATACAAAGAGATACTCTATATTAAAAAAACTCATTCAGACAATTGGTACAATTAAGTTTATTCCTGAGGAAACCACAGTCTTTGGACCCTATGGTAGCATGTTTCTGGCACAATGTAAACCCAATCAATTTAATATTGGGAATACTGAAGTATGATTTTAGTGGAGCACATGGGGAGTAAGCAAAGTTATCTGACCTGGATTGTAGATGCTCTGAACAAAAAAAGAACTAAACCCAAAAAATAGTTATTTCCAATTTTAAACTAGTTTTGAAGAAATTCACAAAAACGCATAAATAGACACAAATGTATGCATTAAACGAATTATAATATTTTTTTGTGCCTACTGATGATAAAAATCATGCAAACTTAAATTTTTTCCTTGGCATCAATGTGGCAGTGCAACCTTATGCTCCATCACTGATCCTCATCAACAACATGGTCACTCTTGAAAAAAAATTTCTATTAATATGCAAAATTTCATGTATAGTATAATTTCATCTTACAAATATGCCTTTTAAATACTAAATCTAATAAAGGTTTACTTAGTCATGAGTTCCTTTGCTTTTTCTACTGGTTTAATTTGAGGGCCAAGTCTAGACCAAACAAAACAGGACTGTGGCCGGTACGTCATTGTAGAGTAAGGTGAAGTGCGATCCTTAAAGTAGTCAGAGGGAGCATGACGTTCAAATTCCATATACTCCAGTTTGCGTGGAATGTCTTCTTCAGGCCCTGAAAGATTATTATAGTCAGTGATCACAAAACTCATCATAACCATCAATCAGTCTGCTTACACTAGTCATAATTATTACAGGAAATGACTGTATAATAACAGGTTATCATAATAAGACCAATGTTAGGTTTGTGTAGGTATTGTAACCAATGAATATGATCCAAGGGGTTAAGATTGTTATTGTGCAAAGAAAACTTGAGAATTGGGAAAGGTGAAACATAGATGCATTCATGCCTACCACTACTGAAGTGGTAGATCAGCCATTCCACACCTTCACGCAGTGTACACCATTATTATACCCCAAGGAGTACAACTAATAGGGAAGATGCTGCATAATATCAACAGTGTTTTTATAGTTTTTACTTTTGATTTCTTAGGGCTCGTGTAATGGTTTGTTTGGTGTACGTAATGGTGGTATTATCCCTGACATCCTTGCAAGGGCATGCATGCACTACTTCTTGGTATGAACCACTACTTGATATGGATGGATGAGCATAGCATAGGTGAGGATGAGCTGATTGAAGAAATTACTTAAACGGAGGCTAGAAGAGTGTGGGTATCTGCATGAGTGTATTCAAGTGGGTAGCAGGGACGACAGCAGAAACTTGTGGTGTTTTAATGACATGAAGGGATAGGGTGAAGGAGTACATGCATGAAAGAGGTGGTGATATAGGGGGAGGGTTTGAACAAGCAAGGAGGGAGTGTTTAGATAGGAAGAGGTGGAGGCTCTGCTGAAATAGTCGTCCATTTGGGAAACATTTCCGGAGGGAACAAGCTGTCAGAAATGATAGATAGATTGATAAATAGATGATAAATTTAACATTGAGACCCTATGGAGATGTGTGTAAAAACCATGGAGTAGATGAGCATCAAGGTGTTCTGTGAGGATACCAGAGTGTCTGTATGGGTGAACAGAGAATTAAATCAAATTTTTTTATAAGATTAATCTACGTTTCACTCTTTTTGTAACAAGATCTCAACCATTATTATAGGTCCAATATTATTGGAGGTGTAGATTTCCAATAAAAGGGTTCAAAATTAAAGGCGAAACTTAATTTTCGGCTCTAATTCCAGTACTAATTGACAAAGAAAACATACAGATTTTCCCAGAGAAGAATAGATACTTAGAATGGACTGAAAGAAGAGGTGATGATAGCAAAAAATGTACAACTAAGGGAAAGACTGGACAAATATAAATGTGGAGACAGGACCACACGTGTAGCTCAGACCCTGTATATAACAACTAAGTAAATACAGCCACCCACACACACACACACACACTAAAAGACAAATCTAACCTATTATATATGTAGATGGATCAAAGCCTTGTTCAGGAGATGGCGAAGCTTTGGTAGGAAGAAGCCATGTTAGCACAGCACTTTTTTCACAATACTGATCCTGCAGCAGTCCTCTTATTTGGGCATAGTATGTTCCTCCATCAATATCAATCAATGAGACAATATCTCCAATTTGATAATACAATCCCTGAAATTAATTGGCATGACATTAGAATAAAAAATAAAAACTTACCCAAAATATATATATTCTATTATGAAAATCAATTAGAACTTTCTTTTACGCGGTCATAATATATGCCTACCTTGCAAAAGAGATATTCTGATGTAACAGGAGTGGCTACTGCAGCTGGAGCTTTTGTGGCCTGTAAGAAAAATTAGTTATGAAATAGATAATCAACAAATGTTAATAAAAAAACATCACAACATTCAAAGTGTGCTGATGATGTTGAGTTGGTATATGCAGAATGTAAGCAGTCATCCTCAAATTTAGTCAAGGGGGATTGAGAGGGCCTCCACTCATTCCTGAGATATTCATTTAGGTTAGTAAATTACTGGGGGGATGGGCGTTGAGGGCCCCATTAGGTTAGGTTTCATTCCTTAAGGTGAGACAGACAGAGACATTTCTGAAAATGTATCGATGATCCAGTGCTATACTTACACTCTTCTTAAATATATATCGTCGACCCTTGCCCTTGGGTACACTACCCTTCCCGCCTTGCCGTCCCTTGCGTGTCCTTCGTTTGGTTTCTCTCTTATCTGAGCTTCGGCTTGAGTCCTTATCCTTATCGCCGTCCTGGTCTTCATCCTTACCACCATTGCCATTACTTGAGTCTGCGTCCTTGTGGTCGTCCTGATCCATCTTGTCCTCGTCCCGGGCTGTGTCTTGGTCATCGTCATCACGGCTCCGAGATGGTTTGGGAGGCACCCTGGGCTGCGGACACACGGCACTGGTCTGGCACTCGCAACATACGATCTGGTCGCTGTCGTCCTTGTGCCAGAGATTACTTTCTTTGGTGCCGCACTTTTCACAAACAGGTTTTAATCCAAACACCATTGTACCAACCAACAGTGTGCCTTTGTTACACTGCACTACGCTGTCACAGACTTATGATTACTATTACTATTGTTATTAGTATCGTTTCTTATACCCTTTGCTTTCATCTAACTCATATACTGCTGTTGTCTGTTTGTTTAGGGCTGCGAGGATCCTTTCGAGAACCCTATGAGCTTGAAAATTATATACGATGTCAACAAACTTTGCTCATAGCTGATGATGTTGATGTGTGTTGATGCGATGTGCCTTTTTTGGTAACGGCTCCCGTATCTATTATAAGTATAAAAGGAACAACAACATTGAAGACGTATTTCTTAAAAAATTTCTTTTTTTATTTAACCACACATAAAATTAAATAAAAAAACAATCATGCGATGAGAAAGGAAGAGGAATGGCAATCACTGAACAATGAGTTTCTTGTTCGTGCATTCAGAATAACAGTTCATTGTAGAAGGCAAACCTAGCTTTGTCTTTTTTACAGAGCTGGGCACTTGCGTCACCAGTTGCGCCACTGCGCCATTGCGTCGACGACGGAACGACCATTTCATCGACGCTTAAACGCAATGACGCTAAAGTTAAAAAAGCGTCGCGATGACGCTGGCGCAAATACATTGTCGCAAATAAAATTTTGCGTCATTTTCCCCAGCTCTGCCGCTGTGGAACGCATCTTCTCTACTGCCGGAGACATAATAACACCCAAGAGGTCCTCCTTGACTGCCAATAACTTCGAGGAGCTTGTGTTCATGAAGGGGAACATGGACCTCTTGTAGTTTAAGTTTGTACTAGTGTGATACTATGGTTATGATACAGTAACAAAAATGAAATTAATCAACTAACTAAACTAAGTAACTAATAAGTATAATAAAATAAAAATAGATCAGGCTGAGTTTTACTTTTAATTGAATAATCCAAATAATATCAAAAACAAATTAATAAATTATTGAAATAAATCAACTATAAATAAAAAATCAATTGAATTATGAAATATCTATTTTATAGTATTTTCTATCATATATATATATATATATATATATATATATATATATATATATATATATATATATATATATATATATATATATATATATATATATGATGATGTTTCACGTAAATTAGATTCATTAGTTAAGATTACCGTATCCGCCAGCGACGCAATGTTGCAATGACGCGAGAAAAAAAAGACGCAACTTTATGGAGAAAAAAAAACGACGGATTGACGCCGACGCAACGCCCCCCCGGCAATGACGGATTAATGTTGACGCAATGCCCCCAAACGAGTGACGCGCCCAGCTCTGCTTTTTTATAACAGTAAGTAAGCGATGAGAAACCATATATATATTATATATTATTGTCTTGAATTGATGGATCTAGATATTCACATTGCTACAAAACGATTTCTACATTTATATAGAGTAACGCTGATAAAATCATTAGGCTACATACAACAATCCCATTCTCGTTGAAAAAATATTTTTATAATCTGGCCACTGTCGAACCAATAAAAAAATTTTCCCCCATTTTGAATGCACTTACGACTAATTTTTCTTTGCTTGACTCAGGCTATAAGATCATAAAACTATTAATGAGAGTTTTCTTCTTTATACATTCAATATTTTTTCTTGTTTGGGGAGACGAATGAAACAAAATTCCTTATAATGCATTATTCAAAACTAGTTTTCATTGCAATTACATACACCGATAATATTTACAAGTTCCAAGCTTGGATTTCAGTAGCTGTCCCTATTTCATACAGGTAGGTATAGGCTACAGTATACAAATACATACAATACAAGACAAATAGTTAAACTTTTAGTAACTTTTAATAACTTTTAGTACCATATTACAGAACCCTTAGCAAACAATTGAATGGCACGTTTAGAAAAAAAAATATTGGATGGAGGCACTTTGTATAAAGCAGAAGTGTATCGGATTTCCTTAATGTTTGTGCTGTCTTCTAACAATTATGGTTCTGCATATAAGCAGACAATGAATATTGTTTTGTTTTAATTTATCAATATTGATTTTTACATTGATATTTTTGGTCTTTTAAATGAACCATGTTCCCAGGTGCCTTCCCTCCCCCTGATTCCACTACTGAATTGCCAAGACTTCAGTCAAATGTTCTGAATTTACTGAAAATTGATGTTACCTAGAGGGGAGTAGTTCTGGTAATCTAAAGAGTTGTAATACTTCCTATCATATGATTGTTGTTGATTTGATATTCCAATTGGTTCACAGACTGATGCAGCGTCGTCCTCTCCGAACCTAACTCATGTATTTCATTTTTCAAACCCATCAATGAGGATTTGAGAATTTGATCCTCCATTTTCTTTCCTTCACGATTCTTTTTGGACTGCTTAGCCTTTTTCACCCTCCTCTTTAAGTTTGGGTCACTTTGGTTCAGCTCCATGGAATGCAGTTTTGGTTTTCCACTACTGAATGTATCCATCACTGGTGTCATCGATGGTTGTGAAGCCTCAGGGAATGGACCAGGGTGTAGAGCAGGTGCACTCATGGTCGAGTTGGTGGCGTATGTTTCCATCCCGCCGTGTAAATATGTGTTGTCTGTCCCCTCTGCCCCATAGAATTCCCCTTGGAATGGACCAGGGTGTAGAGCAGGTGCACTCGTGGTCGAGTTGGTGGCGTATGTTTCAATCCCGCCGCATAAATATGTGTTGTCTGTCCCTTCTGCCCCATAGCATTCCCCTTGGAATGGACCAGGGTGTAGAGCAGGTGCATTCGTGGTCGAGTTGGTGGCGTATGTTTCAATCCCGCCGCATAAATATGTGTTGTCTGTCCCCTCTGCCCCATAGCATTCCCCTTGGAATGGACCAGGGTGTAGGGCAGGTGCATTCGTGGTCGAGTTGGTGGCGTATGTTTCAATCCCGCCGCATAAATATGTGTTGTCTGTCCCTTCTGCCCCATAGCATTCCCCTTGGAATGGACCAGGGTGTAGAGCAGGTGCATTCGTGGTCGAGTTGGTGGCGTATGTTTCAATCCCGCCGTGTAAATATATGTTGTCTGTCCTCTCTGCCCCATAGCATTCCCTTTGCAGGTTAGGGTTCCAGTTGTATTCTGCCATGATGTCTTGGGCGATGTGTTGCCGCCAGCCTTAAAGCCCACTATATATGATCAGAAATATGAGGAAAATAAGAGCATTAATTATCATAATTTTAGCTTCCTGCCGTCCGGGGTTGCTCAACGACTACGGTGAAAAATCAGGAAATGCTAATATTTTTCCGCTATATTTCCTCTAATTGACATCCTGTGCACGATTCTGGTTATGGGTTGGTTATATCCTTTTCAAGGAAAAAATTATGATCATCCTGTTAGGTAGAACATCTATAAACTATCTACATACAATGAAAGATCAGCAGGCGTGAGTCTGACGGCGCCGAGGGCGAGTAGATTGTAAAATATAGTAACAAGTAGATTCTCTCATGCTGTATTGTGGCGCGTGACGTGATGGCATTTAGGAAATTATAAACTGAATTATAAAACCATATTCTTGAACTTCAGAAACGCCATTACCTTATAGCTTATTAGGCAGAATAATATTAAACATCGAGATACGTAGAAAGCGTTGTTAAATAATCACTCGAAGTACCGATTTGACTGAAGAAATCTTGAGAACAAATTGCTGGTCAAGTGAAATCAAAGTTCCTACGACGAAATGTACCATAAAGAAACTATTACGTATAGTGTCGTAATTAAGGCCTTATGAGCCTTTTATTATTCAATCCTAATGTTGTCAAATACTTTTTAATATCAACAATTTTCCCCAGATTTCTTACAACACTCAAAACCCGTAGGCACTCTCACCTCTAAGGGGTCGGGTTCGAATCCCGGCTCGTGTGGAGACATGTGCTTGTATTCGTAAACCCTGTGACCCTATTCACCTAGTAGAATATATATATATATATATATATATATATATATATATATATATATATATATATATATACATACATATATATATATATATATATATATATATATATATATATATATATATATATATTTAATTTATGTATATATATATATATATATATATATATATATATATATATATATATACATACATATATATATATATATATATATATATATATATATATATATATATATATATATATATATATATATATATATATATATATAGGGTAAATTTCTCAGCCCCTGAATCATCTTGGTCATTCTTCTCTGAACTGCCTCCAAGGAGCCTATATCCTTTCTATAATAAGGGGACCAAAATTGAGCTGCATTATCTAGGTGGGGTCTAACTAGCGCTAAATACAACCTCAAAATGACCTCAGAACTCCTATTTGTCACACACCTACTAATAAATCCCAGTATCTTGTTGGCCCTTTTTCTAGTTATAATACACTGTTCCCTGGGGCGAAAGTCACTGTTTATTTGAACTCCCAAGTCCCTCACACTATATGAGCTTCCTAAGGTATTGTCATTTAATGTGTAGTCTACAGACCTATTCTCTTTACCTACTCTCATAATGCTACACTTGTTAACTTTAAACTGCATCTGCCATTTCTCTGACCACTCGTGCAGCCTATTTAAGTCATCCTGCAGTATCCTAGCATCATTTAAATTCTTTACCGGTCTTCTTATCTTTGTGTCATCGGCAAATTTACTGATATCACTGTTTATTCCTATCTCTAAGTCATTTATATAAATTATGAATAACAACGGTCCTAGTACTGATCACTGTGGTACCACACTAGTGACATTACCCCATTCTGATTTTTTTCCATTGATCTGTACCCTCTGTTCCCTACTAGTAAGCCATCCCCTAATCCATTCTAGTATCTTCCCACCTATGCCATGAGCCTTAACTTTACTGAACAGTCTCCTATGGGGTGCTCTGTCAAAGGCTTTACTGAAGTCCAGATAAACTATATCATACTCGTCCCCCTTATCTATGGTTTCAAATACTTTCCTATAGAAGGATAATAAATTTGTCAGGCATGATTTCCCCTTGCTAAAACCATGTTGACTATGTCTAATTAGCTTGTGTTCATCTAAATGTCTTCTAATTGCCCTTGCTATGATAGCTTCTAACATCTTGCCTACCACTGATGTTAAACTAATTGGGCGGTAGTTACTACTTTCTGCCTTATCTCCTTTCTTGAATATAGGAACTACATTTGTTTATTAATCTTTATCAACATTTATTAATGTTTATTAACAATGATTGATTTAATGATATATTTTAATGAGAACGATGTACTACCTGCTTTTTTTTTTTTTTTTTTTGCTTTTTTTTTGCTTTATATATATATATATATATATATATATATATATATATATATATATATATATATATATATATATATATATATATATCATCATTATTATTTTCATTACTACTACAAATATATGAATCAAAATTCTCTTAAGAATTACAGATTTATACTCTCTCTCTCTCTCTCTCTCTCTCTCTCTCTCTCTCTCTCTCTCTCTCTCTCTCTCTCTCTCTCTCTCTCTCTCTCTCTCTCTCTCGCTCGCTCGCTCGCTCGCTCGCTCTCTCTCTCTCTCTCTCTCTCTCTCTCTCTCTCTCTCTCTCTCTCTCTCTCTCTCTCTCTCTCTCTCTCTCTCTCTCTCTCTCTCTCTCTCTCTCTCTCTCTCTCTCATATTATCTACACTGTAGATAGTTCATAGCTTCCTTTCCGCGTAAAATTTCCTACAGGATGTGACGCAAGTAATAATCAACAGCAAGCATATGATAGGAAGTATTACAACTCTTTAGATTACCAGAACTACTCCCCTCTAAGTAACATCAATTTTCAGTAAATTCAGAACATTTGACTGAAGTCTTGGCAATTCAGTAGTGGAATCAGGGGGAGGGAAGGCACCTGGGAACATGGTTCATTTAAAAAACCAAAAATATCAATGTAAAAATCAATATTGATAAATTAAAACAAAGCAATATTCATTGTCTGCTTATATGCAGAACCATAATTGTTAGAAGACAGCACAAACATTAAGGAAATCCGATACACTTCTGCTTTATACAAAGTGCCTCCATCCAATATTTTTTTTTCTAAACGTGCCATTCAATTGTTTGCTAAGGGTTCTGTAATATGGTACTAAAAGTTATTAAAAGTTACTAAAAGTTTAACTATTTGTCTTGTATTGTATGTATTTGTATACTGTAGCCTATACCTACCTGTATGAAATAGGGACAGCTACTGAAATCCAAGCTTGGAACTTGTAAATATTATCGGTGTATGTAATTGCAATGAAAACTAGTTTTGAATAATGCATTATAAGGAATTTTGTTTCATTCGTCTCCCCAAACAAGAAAAAATATTGAATGTATAAAGAAGAAAACTCTCATTAATAGTTTTATGATCTTATAGCCTGAGTCAAGCAAAGAAAAATTAGTCGTAAGTGCATTCAAAATGGGGGAAAATTTTTTTATTGGTTCGACAGTGGCCAGATTATAAAAATATTTTTTCAACGAGAATGGGATTGTTGTATGTAGCCTAATGATTTTATCAGCGTTACTCTATATAAATGTAGAAATCGTTTTGTAGCAATGTGAATATCTAGATCCATCAATTCAAGACAATAATATATAATATATATATGGTTTCTCATCGCTTACTTACTGTTATAAAAAAGACAAAGCTAGGTTTGCCTTCTACAATGAACTGTTATTCTGAATGCACGAACAAGAAACTCATTGTTCAGTGATTGCCATTCCTCTTCCTTTCTCATCGCATGATTGTTTTTTTATTTAATTTTATATATGTGGTTAAATAAAAAAAGAAAAATTTTAAGAAATGCGTCTTCAATGTATAAATCTGTAATTCTTAAGAGAATTTTGATTCATATATTAGTAGTAGTAATGAAAATAATAATGATGATAATACATATATATATATATATATATATATATATATATATATATATATATATATATATATATATATATATATATATATATATATATGTGTGTATATATATATATATATATATATATATATATATATATATATATATATATATATATATATATTCATATATATATATATATATATATATATATATATATATATATATATATATTCATATATATATATATATATATATATATATATATATATATTCTATATATATATATATATATATATATATATATATATATATATATATATATATATATATATATATATATATTGTTGCGGGCCCCGCCCGTCACCATAACATCATCCAGGGCAGACAAGAGTCAGGCCCAACAGAGGAATGAAGGTTCTCTGAGGCAAACAGGGAGGAAGAGGAAGAGGATGATAAGGAAGAAGGCTACGCTGAGGCTATGACAACTCGTAGAGGGCTCTACTAGTGACAGTAGTGTCGACTGGAGAGGGTTAGTCCGGCCCCGTGGACGTAGAGGGAAGTTTCTCTGAGGAGAAGGAGTGGAAAGGCCTGCGAGGTGTCGTAGAGGGTGTGTGCTTTCCACATATGTGGGAGTGTGTTTTGTGTCAGCTGAGTACGGCTAGGCCTGGAAGAGAATTATATTCTTTGTGTTAGTGGGGAGGCAAAGTATGTGGCGAGAAAGAACGGGAATTGTTAGCCTCACGAGGCTACATGCCTACGTGACAGGAAGGTGGGTTATGCCCTTTGTGTTATGAGGGCGTGTTGCAGGCCCCACCCCGCGGGAAGTGTTAGAGACGAGGCTACGTGACGTGTCGGTGTGTTACGCCTTTGTGTTGCGGGACCCACGCGGCTGGTTGGAGGTGTGGGAGCCTGCGTGGCGGGAACAGACGAGCAGTCATGGGTGAAGAGTTGCCAGCGAGTATTAAGGCGAGTCTTGCTCAGTGATACTTTAACTTCTTTTTCCTCGTTCTCCGAATTTCCCTGACTTTCCTTCTGTCTTCTCTGTTTTGCAAAATATCTTGTCCTATGCTTTGTTCTTTTCTGCATCCTCTCATATGCTCATTATCTCTCTAGGTTGCTTATGAGCGAAACAATGATTTTGTGAAAGAGATAAATTATTAGGCTATGCGAGCTGCACGCGGTGTGGGCGAGACGAGTCCGCCAGGAAGAACACCATATGGTAACACTACGACAGAAGGAGCCTAGGAGGGGGTTTCTGTGCAGTGAGGAGTCAGTTACCGGCTAGCCGCCACTCAGAACACTATGCGCTCTGCTGCTCTCCTCAATTTGGCATTATTCCGTGTGTAACCTTCTCATATTTAAGGGAGTGGGTTTTACAATTGGCCTGTTAGTTCAGGGGTAATTTGTGTAGCTAGACAGTAAGGCCCTGTCTATACGAGGACCAGGTTACCGTGCCGAGAGCAGCTGAAGAAGAGTGTGTTGGCGGTATAATTAACATCTTGCCTGATTTAACTCCACCTAGGGTTGTGCCCAGAAAGTTCTCGCAAGGAGGTTCTGGACATTGTCAGACTTTTGAGTCTGGGGAAGTAGTTTCTGCGTTGTCTGCTTTGCCGGTGTTGTCTTTGTTGTCCTCATTGAGAGAGAGAGAGAGCCTATCATCTGGAGCCTCTTGTTTGATAACACAGACGAGGAGTAAATTAATTACGACTCATATAACGCACTGTACGGAGTGCCCTCGCGGGAGGCTACTTTGCAGGGTGTTATTTGAGTCGAGAGGGGTTATTATTCAACCAGGAGTGGGTGGAAAGACACCTTGTGAGCGGTATTCTGGTTGGAGCGATAGCTCCTTGTCTAAGCACTGTAACCTCGTGCTCGCTGTAAGTCTCTTTAGAATGTAAGGAGGAGAAGGTGTTTACGACTGGGAGATTCCTTGTTCTTTGGAGGGTTAAAAGAACTGGCGACCTCTTAACGTTAACGGGGTGGCTGTAGGTGCTGTATTTGGGGGCTAAGAGTGCACAGGTTCCTTAACCAGGCACATCTTGTGTATAGCCTATTGTCCAGCCACCGGCGAGTGGCTCTCGGAGTGACTAGTCCTACGGGATAGTCGACTTTCCTTGTCCTTTGGTGGGTTAAAAGGACGTATAAACATCAGCACTACAGTTCGTACACGCCCGTAACGTGGTTGTGACTGGGTTGTTCATAAGTGGTCACCCGGCACGAGGGCATAAGAACCGTGTCCTTACGGTGTGACCGTAACAATATATATATATATATATATATATATATATATATATATATATATATATATATATATATATATATATATATATATACGCATATATATATATATATATATATATATATATATATATATATATATATATATATATATATATATATTGTTACGGTCACACCGTAACGGACACGGTTCTTATGCCCTAGTGCCGGGTGTCCACTTATGAACAACCCAGTCACAACCACGTTACGGGCGTGTACGAACTGTAGTGCTGATGTTTATACGTCCTTTTAACCCACCAAAGGATAAGGAAAGTCGACTATCCCGTAGGACTAGTCACTCAGAGGACCACACGCCGGTGGCTGGACAATAGGCTATAAACAAGATGTGCCTGGTTAAAGAACCTGTGCACTCTTAGCCCCCTAACACAGCACCTATAGCCACCCCGTTAACATTAAGAGGTCGCCAGTTCTTTTAACCCTCCAAAGAACAAGGAATCTCCCAGCAGTAACCACCTTCTCCTCCTTACATTCCAAAGAGACTTACAGCGAGCACGAGATTACAGTGCCTAGATAAGGAGCTATCGCCCCAACCAGAATACCGCCCACAAGGTGTCTTTCCACCCACTTCTGGTTGAATAATAACTCCTCTCGACTCTAATAACACCATGCACAGTAGCCTCTCGCGAGGGAACTCCGTACAGTGCGTTATATGAGTCGTAATTAATTAACACTAGGACGGGATTACTCCTCGTCTGTGTTATCACACAAGAGGCCCCAGATGATAGGCTCTCTCTCTCTCTCTCTCTCTCTCTCTCTCTCTCTCTCTCTCTCTCTCTCTCTCTCTCTCTCTCTCTCTCTCTCTCTCACAATGAGGACAACGAAGACAACGCCGAAAAAACAGACAACGCCGAAACTACTCCCCGAGACTGAAAAGTCTGACAAAACCCTAGGTGGAGTTCACCGCCAGCTCGATGGTAAATATACAACCACACACTCGTCGTTCTCACTCTCGGCACGGTAACCTGGTCCTCGTATAGACAAGGCCTTACTGTCTAGTTACACAGATTACAACAGAACTAACAGGCCAATCGTATAACCCCTTCCCTTAAATATGAGGAGATTACACACGGAATAATGCCAAATTGAGGAGAGTGAAACGAGCGATGATATGTTCTTGGTGGCTGGCAAGCGGGAACTAACTCCTCACTGCACACTGTCCTTCACTGTCCTTCTGTCGCAGTGTTACCATATGATGTTCTTCCTGGCGGGCTCGTCTTTCCCACACCGCATGCGGCTCACATAGCCTAATGAGACTCTCTTTCACAATATCACTGTTATATATATATCTTATATATATATATATATATATATATATATATATATATATATATATATATATATATATATATATATATATATATATATATATATATATATATATATATATATATCGTGGTTGTAAATCTCGATTCATTTATTAGCAGTTTTTCATTTCAGGGAAATAATACAAAATTTGGTCTAGATCCTTTTGTATCTGGTTTGAATAAAAAAATTATAATTGCACAGTAAGCGATTTTTTTTTTTTCATAAATGAATTTACGCCAATGACACATCAACATCAAAAGAACATGCAGAGCTACTTTGTTTTGTTACTCCTCAACGCAGGTCAGGAGAGCCTCTGAACCCGCCTCTCTACCCCCTGGTGACCCTAACCCGAGAACAAATGATCCTACTTGACACAAGAAAAACGACATAAACTTTTTATTGTAGGACTGGGAAAGAGATCCCTTACAATTTACCTATTGTCAGAATAAAAGTGTTCAGGATGCTGTGCTGACACTAGTCCATTATATAAGTAAGCATCTTGAGAATCCTAACCCACAAGTTAGAATACTTTTCATTGACTTCAGCAGTGCATTCAACACTATTCAAACGCACATACTTCTTAAGAAACTGCTGGATATGAATGTAAATTTTCATTTAATCCTGTGGGTCTATAGCTATCTTTCAGACAGACCCCAATACACGAAATTACAAGGAGTCAAATCTAGCGTTATTTTCACGAATACTGGTGCACCACAGGGTTGTGTACTTTCGCCACTATTATTTACATTATATACTAGTGATTGTCGCAGTAGCTATCTGAATTGTTCTATCCTCAAATATGTAGATGATACAGTGATTGTGGGGAAAATTTGCAATGGTGATTCTAGTAGATATTTATCTCAGGTGAAAGATTTTATTGGGTGGAGTAAGAGACATTATTTAAACTTAAATGTGAAAAAGACGAAGAAGATGGTTATCGTCTTTCGTACTAGAAATAAGTATGTGCCGGATCAAATTAAAATGGGCAATGAAGCGGTCGAAAGGGTGAGGGAATATACGTATTTAGGAATTGTGATTGATGAAAATTTAAAGGGATCTGTGAATAATCATAAAGTTTATAAGAAATGCAGACAAGGTCTCCATTTCCTTCGTGTTTTAAGAAATTTTCGTGTGGATGATACTATACTAACACTATTTCATAGGTCAGTGGTAGAATCTGTATTATGTTTCTCAATTACTGTTTGGTATGGTCATCTTACAAAGAAAGATAAGAATAAGCTAAACAAAATTGTAAAATCAGCTAGGAGACTTGGTGCCGAAAGTACATAACTCGATGATATGTACAACAGGCTTGTAATGAAACAAACAGAAAAAATTATGAGTGATGCAACTCACCCTCTTCATGACAACTATGTCTTTTTAAGATCAAACAGAAGGTTGGCTGTACCTTTTGGTAAGAGGGATAGGTTCATGAATTCCTTTGTACCAAAGAGTATTAAGCTCTACAATTATTTGTCGTCGCGCTGAGGTGCACCAAATTGATACTCATGCTTGTGCTTGTGTTGTGCATATCTTGAATCTGAATGCTCTATTTTTATTCATTTTATAAATTTTATAAATTTTATAAATTTTATAGACTTGTATACTACTGTGTGCTGAGCTCCCACCACAATGAATTTTTTTTATTGTATATATATGCAATTGGATAATAAAGTGTATCTTATTTTATCTTATCTGATCTTATGACCCGACGGATCCTTACGAGTATGATTTAATTATGTGTTTAAATGTAGTATAAGGCATATAATGTGTTTTCGAAGTCCCTACTGTAAAATGCAATTAATACAGGGTGAAATAAATAGGCATAAAGTTTCAAAATGTAATGAATAACGTTTTTGTATCAAATGTTCATTGAAATAGTATGAAATAATAAGAAAAGTATTGTTCCTCCTATTATAACAACGTTCTAATACATATATAAAGGTGAATGTTTCTTGTAAAATATATCGATGATTAAAGTCGTGTAGCTACAATACATTATTACAGGATTATACAATTACACATATAAATATATTGTATTCTGATTTTCATCAATAATGAGTAGGGCACCAAGCATATCTTATCGCACGTACACCTTATCATTAAACATTGGTGATCAATATATGGATAATAACTTGCAGGTAAAGAACAACACAGATGAGTGAGTTTAAAATAAATAGTTAGTAGCTACAACGTTGAAAATAAGAAAATAAAAGGTTTTACATAAAAAAATTACGAAAAAGAAAATTTAACTGCAGACTACTAAAAGTCTTTAATTAAATATTCCGATCAGTTTGATGAAATTATATGTATACAATTTATCATTATGGTTGTATTTTGTTCATGCATTTTAAGATCTATTTAGTTTTAAAGATTTAAGCATGGTTGGGTTCAAGCAGGCTACGTGTAATTGTATACTTGTACTTGGACTTCAGTAGGCTACATATTTTCATGTACTTGTACTTGTACTTGTACTTAGATCCAAAGTACTTGAAAAATACCAAGTACATTCAAGTACAAACAAGTAGCGTTGTATTTAATCAAAAGTTATATAATGTAGCCTATATAGATTCTAGTGTACTTTGTGTTGATACTATTGGATAAATACATACATTGAGTGTTATGATAATGTAGTGTAATATAGGATAAAGAAGCATAATAATGTAGTAGTTTCTTAATTCGTAACATGCTGTAGTAGACAGTAGTTACTGTCTACTGTCTAGCCAGGGCCAATACGCGTTTATTTCCTGTTACGCTCCAGTCTCTACTCCTTCACATTGTACTTGTACTTAAGTACAATTACATGTACTTAGACTTGGACTTAGACACAATCACATGTACTTGAACTTGGAGTTAAGTATATAGCAAAATGACTGTAATTGTGCTTGTACTTGTACTTGAAAAATATTCAGATAGTCTTGGACTTGGACTTGGACTTTTTAGTACAGTCTAACCCGGTTTTAAGATAGATGGTACTAACAATATCACCTTAAACCCGCAAAATTACTTGCATAAAATTGCATCATTTGTTGTGCTGATATAAGATCTATATAAGTAAAAAAACAAAAATGAATGAATAAAGGTTAAAAGTCTTTGTATCAGGGAACAAAACAGTTTCAATTCAGCCGTGGCGGCTGTGACTCCTGCGGTCAGCGGCAGCGGCTCAGTGTTCACCAATGTCAACAAACATGGAAGGGCGCGTTGGTCCAAATGCGGCTTTTCCTATATTTGAGACGATATCTAGCAAATTCAATATCAATTTAACTAGAAAAGCATCGAGCCATCAATTACTGACTATAGTGGACGACGTGTTGCTGTGTTGGAGTCCTGAAGATGGCTGTTTATTATCACAGACCCTCGATGTACCCACCTCAACAGTACAGGTAGGAATGGCTTGGCAGGAATCTCAGGCTTGAATGGCTTTGTAGGAATCATTTAGTGGGTGTCCTGCTCCTTGACCACATGAACACGGCAGGGCATAAGGAAGCGGACACATTTGTATTGAGGTCCTTTTGAAACCTTTCGCCAGGTGAAACGTAATTTGAATCAATGGTTAATCTGCATAACTACTGCTCGGACGATATCCATATAAATATGAAGTCGTACATATTATACATGGTGTACTCAACACATCTGTGAAGGTTTCAAGCGGTGCTCCTCATTATTTACCTCGCAAAGTGTCTTTGAAGTTATGTTAGGTTAAGTTAAGTTATTTTGTGTCAGGTTATGTTAGGTTGGTTAGGTTAGATTAGGTTAGGTTCGGTTATATAAGCTGTTTATATTTTATTACCCAAAAGTTATGTTTTTCACCTTAGATTTTTTCCGGATTGCCTTATTTGGCCTATATCTGCTTATAATGAGGAGCACCGCTTGAAACCTTCACAGATGTGTTGAGTACACTATGTATATTATGTAGGACTTCATATTTATATCGATATCGTTTGAGCAGTAGTTATGCAGATTTACCAAATTAATTTGTAGGTATATTAATTTTTGTCGCAAATCTATATATTCTAAAATATCTTCACTATCCTTATCAAGTCTGGGGACCTGTGAAAATGTGAGATTCTAGGATGGGGAATCCAAAATACTGATTTACCCTAAAAATAATGTGCCAGAATCACTAACCTAACAACTCCCTATTCATTAATGCGCAATATATTGATGATCAAAAACAAATGCACGAACACACGCTTCTACCTTAGGCAGAAACTAGGTAAGAAAATGACATGTGCACCTGGCCCAACCTGTGATTTGTATATCCAAAGTTTGGTTTTAAACTTGATGTCACTGTTCTGTGGATATATATTAATGCCATTCTTTTGGGTATAATTCAGTCCTCACAATGATAAGCAGAGATAGAAGCCTATATTCATAATCACTAGATATTAACTGTAAAATGGAATATTAAGAACTAGTTATTTTTAAACTTACCTTCGCAGACACTCGCTCTATCCCGGCCCCCAGTGTGGGAGGTTGAGCGGCTGGTGAGAAACAAGAATGGGAACTGCGTAGCTTTGGTTGGGTGTCGAGGTGTGGCTGTTGTGTACCTGCCTCTCCGCTGCGGCACTCCTCCCTTGTTTGACCGTGGCAAAGAGGCAATCACCTGCAAGTAGGTTACTGCATTGTGTGTCCATGAATATCTAAAGTTTAGCTAAACATTAAGTACTTATAAGGGAAGAGCTCTGATCTCTTCATTGATGTTCATATGAATTTCATTACTGATTAATTGTTCATCCTTATAGAGTGGAGTATGTTGCTGAACACTTCCTCACCTGCCATCCAAAACTTGAAGTGGTGAATGCTGCTTGGCACCCAGGTTCCCTTGAATACAATCACATAACTATTCTCTCTTCAGATAATCGTCTCAGGTTGGTGACTTTTTAAATGTTACACGACATATAAAATTATTGTTCAAATTATGAGTTTTTGAGCTTATGGAATACAAATCTTATTTGAGTGAACATAATCAACTTGCATTGATTATGGTAGACTGCATCAACACATAAGTTAGCACAACAAGGGGGTAGCCGTGGCAGAAGAACCTCCACCTCTCCGTATCCAAACACTCCCTCCTTGCAAGCTCAGTTCGTCTCTCTCTGTCAGTAGATATCTTTCTTCATGCAGAATTTACAGCCTGTCATCAATTGAAATTCCTGAGCAGACAATTGCTGTTGGACCGGGTGAAGTTGGTGTCATCAGTAGCTCCAGCATTACTTGCAACTCTACCCTTGGAGAGGATGCTGTTGCATTTGACTTTGGTGTTCCAAGTGAACTTGTGAAGTGTATCTCTGGTAATCCTGTGTCCAATCACAGCTTCAGCTTCTTGGTAAGCAGCAAATGTCTTTTTTAGACAAGCTTTTGGCAGTATATGTCGGTAAGAGGAATGTATAAATGTAGTGCTTTCCATACAATTAAAGAATATGTTTTGCATAATGTTTTAGATGAGTAGCATTTGAGTTGGTTATGTTGTTAATGGTGACTATTTTCTGCACTAAACTATCTTATGTAGTATTCTTTCACCATGGTTGTTTAATGAATAGCTTTCAACGATTGGTATTTCTCTTCCTCATGAGTGTATCCCTTAAGCTATTATTCAGTTCCTCTGAGTTTTCATTGTCCTTTCTTTCTTCTTTAGATCTGACTGTCATGCACATTTTTTTCAGGTTCCTGATTTCTTTAAAATATACAAACTCGCTTTATAATATTTTACTTGAAACACATTCTGCAAATTCAAGAATTCATATGCTGCTTTGTCAATCATCCTGAAATATTCTCATGTGTCTAATTGCTTCTACATCAATCTCTCAAACTCACCGGTGATTTAAAAGTTATATTACTTTTGGATACCAACATATGACATGTAGTACAACCAAATCCTTTCCAGAATGAGGAGGATCAAGGTCGAATCAAATACGTGCAGTTGCAGTGGCCCATCTTTGTCCTGCACAGTAATGGCGAGGTTTACTACACTAATACTTCCCTTGGTTGCAACAGGTATACACAACATTTTCCTCTCCAAACTCTTAATGGATTAGTTGTTGGTTGTTAGGTGTGTTGAGATACAGCTGAGGCTAAAACTATTCATATCTTAATCCATTTCCATAAAATGAGAATTGCTTTAATGCTTTAAATATTTATGGAACAATATTACTGTAGATGGATGAATTAATTTTGCATAAATGATTATGTACCTGTGCACTAATCCCACACTATTCTTTTGCCCTTCCAACCATAATCACAAATTCCAGATTGCATTACACATTAGAATTGCATCTATTGCCTTATTTCTTCCTTCGTAACTGTCATCTAACTCTGTTCACAACCTTACCAATTATACCTTCTCACATGCTGTTTTCTTGTCCTTTTTTACATTCATATGCACTCTGACCACTTGGAAATTATCTTATTATCGGATGTAGTATAATAGTTATTTATTTGCAGGCCACCTGTGCATAAACTGTATGGTCCTTTGAGCATGACACCAGCGTGTGAAGACAATTATGGACTAGACTCGTGCAGCTTGCTAGTATTAAAGTGTTCACCCCCTGTACTTGTTATTGCTACCTCGGGCGGACAGCTTCATCATTGTGTTGTCATTGATACAAACTATAAAGATGACTCCACAGTGGTAAGTATATGTAATGAAGTAAAATGGATCCTCATTATGTGTCTAGACAATGCAAATTCACAATTGTGTGAAAACCCAATTTTTTTTCCAATTTGTTGTTATATGTGTCCATAACTCAGTTACACGAATGTTGCGCTCACACACCTTGCCTCGATTAACCCTTCTCACTTTATGGATGATGTCAGCCTTGTATTTAGATAGATAAATAGATGTTTGTATTATATATAAGGTAATCTACATCTAAGGATGCCAATGGAATAATTTTATTTGAGACGTTTTTTGTAAAATTATTTCTCTCTAGTTTCCAGCTGGTGCTTCATTGCCTGACCCTCAATTCAGCTTGCAAACAAATGTTAAACTACATGTATATGAAACTGTGGAACTTGAATTGTCCCTACTTCCTGATGACCAAGGGTTCACCACACCTCTCCTCCTCCATCAAGATCCCTCAACCCCTTCAAGGTGAATGATTGATCAGATAAAAAACCCTCAGTTTATAGATTAATGGTTTGTGTTGAATGGACAATTTAGTGTTGGCTGTGGGCCTGGAACAAATTACCCATTAATTCATGCATTTCAATAGATACAAAAAATGCTATAAAGAATTAGGTCCAAGAACCAATTAAATTTGTTAGAGTTGGTCACCACTGTACATACATTCATATATATATATATATATATATATATATATATATATATATATATATATATATATATATATATATATATATATATATATATTAATATTTATGCATTTACATCTTTTACCTTTCGCAACATTTTTTTTATAGTGAAATAATTGTATTTCAAAGTTTGTGTTTGGGTGTTATAAACTTTTCTTGGGTGTCACCCATATACATTTAAGCAATGATTTGTTTCTAAGAAATATAATTAGGTGCCTTTTTTTTATAAAGAGGCCTGTACTCTAGTCAGTAGTCAGAAGCAATGTAAGATATAGGTTCTGAGTTCATCTAACTCCTCTCTCTTTTTTTTCTCTCTCCATATATGACTGCAACCCTGGCAGGTACTTGGTGAGCCATGAAGCTGGTGTGCACACAGTCATTGTTCCTCTTGTGGAGAAGCTTCTACACTACAGTGAACTTCCTGATGGTATGTCCTAGCTTGACATTGGGCTTATTCAAAAGGATGATGGTAGAGGTAGAGAGAGAGAGAGAGAGATAGGTGAAGGACAAAATTGTTCAATAATGATATGCTTTATTCTCATTAATAATCAAGTTAGAAGTTTGTTAAAGGAGGTAAAATACTGATCATAATGTCTGCATCTTTACTCTTTAACCACCAACACCTGACTAATGAATTGTTAGAGGAGAGAGGAGCCTGGTGCTACTTCTCACTTGTAGGCTAACAGTAGCTGAGTTTTCTTCCACTCTCTAACATTCTCACATTACCACACCATCCATATGAATATTGAACATCAATGATGACATCACACATCCCTGACATAATCCTACTCAATCAGGAAACTCTCTCTACACATGCTCTATTATTCTCATGGAAACTTCCCACACCTTATTAGTCTGTGAATTAGTCCATACAATTGTTTGAAATTCCATAAGCCATCCCTATTAATCCTATCTTTTTTCCAAAACATGACTTTCTTCCTCATTTTCTCAAAAGCTACTAGAGATATTAGAAATATCATTGCAGGATCTGATAGACCTAATTAAACTCTACAACTGTCATTATGAATATTTGTTCTAAGACTAATAGTTACGCAGTAAAGTGAAACCGTATCTACTACTAATTATGCGGTAAAATTAAACCGTATCTTTTTTCCAAAACATTACTTTCTTCCTCATTTTCTTGAAAGCTATTAGAGATATTGGAAATATCATTGCAGCATCTGATAGACCTAATTAAACTCTACAACTGTCATTGTGAATATTTCTTCTAACAATAATAATTACACTAATTCCCCGTTATATCACGGTTCAATTTTTGCAGTCCTGGTATTTCGCTGTTTTCTGTAGGACCTATTAATTTTGATATCGCGTATATTTTTGCCATTTCGCGGCATTCCGCAGCAATGTTTACGAGTTTAAATTTCGCGTGTCCCGATAAAATAGCAGTAAGTACTGATTCAGCCAATCAGAGCATCGGTATTGTTTTCTCGGCCACTTATTGGCTGTTATGTTCAAGGGGCTGTTTTCACAGTCGCTTTCTATAGTTTTTATCGTTGCCAATTAACTGTGATCTCCACCAATATCAACAAATCTGATTTCACAGTCGTCTTTCGTGGCGTTGTTTGTTTGTATCAATACCCAAAATTGGAACCTTTGGTAACGTAGGCTTGGGAGCCTAGGGGACCTCATTAATGGAGCTTAACAAAGCAATTTTTTTTTTTTTTAGCAAATAACTCAAATTCTTTTCCCCATATAGTTATATTATTTCCTGAAATATATGTGAAAAATTATTTAAGAATACAGCAGCATGTTGTAGGGGTATAATGATAATATGAAAATTTTATAGAAAATTTTAGATGGTGACGTGAACTCATCAGTCGAGGGAGAGAAAAAGAAAAATTTTTGGGAAACAGTATCTTCTTATTTTCAAGACAAAACTATATTATTCTGATAGATTTTGATGTGTTTTGAATTAATATGATAACCGTTTCTCGGTAAAATGATTAAACCAAAAATACATCAAACCTAACCTAACCTAACATCCTAACCAAGAGCATCACCCGCTGGACCCCCTAATCATTTAGATTTTAATATTACTGTTATTTCTTAGTTTGCTTACCTAGTTCAACTATCTAAATACTCAGAAAGATAAAAGATCT
Source organism: Cancer borealis (assembly GCA_036785275.1). Lineage (NCBI taxonomy): Eukaryota > Metazoa > Arthropoda > Malacostraca > Decapoda > Cancridae > Cancer > Cancer borealis. The sequence continues at coordinate 84,009 of JAXIVD010000280.1, read as the reverse complement.
ACACGATGAAATAGGTAAGGATGTCTGGAAGATGCTGTTTACTGAAATATTGTGAAAAATAGTAGTTTGGTTTTTTATACTCTTTATACAATAATTTTGTCTTATCCATTGCTCTTGCTCTCTCTCAATATCTTTTTTGTGTTTAAATGTGTTTCTATTGTTTTAAAAGTGTATTTCAAGACCTTAAAAACTTTTAAAAGTACCATAAAAGTTATAAAAACATGCCTAGGGATTTTCACTTATTGCTGGAGGGTCTGGAATATATCCCCCATGATGGAGGAGGTACCAGTATAAGCTGTGTATTTTTAGTAAAGAATCTTATGAATATAATTTCATGTTTTACAGATATACAGCTAAACATTTACCATCTTGTTCTTTCTCACTTAACATGGATAAGTGAATAATTTTAAACATTTTCTCATGCAGATGCTGGTTTCACAGGAAGTGAATTCCCTTGTGTAGTGGATCATGTACTGTGCACCAGACTGATGACTCCTGCTACTTTGCTGCCAGTAGTGGGTTTGGAGGCCGGTGCTTCCTACTCCCTTTTTATCCTTCTAGCATCTGGAAAAGTCTTCACTGTCACATTACCATCCGCCTTTTTGCCAGAGTTAATTGAACATCGTAATCCTGAGGTTGACTGTGTGTCGTCCCCTCTAAGAAAGGTTTGTTACCTTGATAATTATATTAACCAATTCTATTTATTAAGAAAAGTGTTGGGTTATAGTTATGTTTGATTAATTGGTTGCATTCATATCTTTACAAATCTCCATGCTTACAATACATATTCACTCATTAACCTATCATTATCATTTGTTCAACACGATTATCATATCAGTGAGGGGATGATGAAAGTAGGACTAGTCTGTATAACAACCCTTAATTCTGCTTAATTTCCATTTCATACTCAGGCAATAAACTGTAATATTTGCTTGCCTCTGAATGGCGATAGAAAGGCTTGAGATGATACTGTGAAGAGAGTAGTTTGATCACCTGTCACCACTCACCCCTACACTGCCATTTGCTTTCTTACTCATTCTGGTTGATTTGGCATTATGGAAACGAAACACAGTGAGAATGGATGACTATCTGATAAAATTGCTTCTGTGTTTGTTCAGCTGACCATTGGCTGGGGATGTTGTAGCACTGATGATTTGCAACACTCAGTGGAGTTGCAGCACAAAGACTTGTTTATGAAGTAGAAAGTACCATGCAGGCAAAATGTGCAAAAACTGTAGTCTAATGTCCCATTATAACTTGTGTTTTTCTTATAGCTATCAATTATCAAACCATTCACAATAGACTGTGCATGGGGCTGGCTGGGTTCCTTGTGGCTCCATGAAAAAAGTTGGTAGAGGTAGCATAAATGGAAACCAGCATGGCTCAGGTTGATTTTTTCTTGTGCTGTGCAACACTGCCAGTCAGTATGTGCTTTTCTTTATAGGGAAGTGAATGAAAATTGCATAGGTGAAAATGTATCCAAGGCTGGACATGCCTGTATGTCATGTACTGGTTAAGGATTTATTTATTTATTTATTTAAAAAAAAAAATTTCCAGCACAAACTAGATTTTTTCCCATCTAATATACTCTAATTTTATGTGAAATTTATTTTGAACATGTCTTGTATTAAATTGATGTTCTACTATATGAACATTTTTCTCTCAGATCAGTAATGATGACCTTCAGGTTTCTACCACTAGAATTTGATTGAAAATTATTATTCGCACTTTAAAAAAAAAATTGTTTGCAGGTGCATACGGAAAATTTTGAAAACCATATCCGAAGCACCTTGCAGCGGACCACATCGCAACCCCTGCTGGCCTCAGGATCCACTGCTCGGGTGACTCCCAGTGAGTACATCCAACTTCTCAACCGTGTTATGGTGACTCTACGCACTCATTACATGCAGCCACAGAAGGTTGCCAGGATGGACATGGAAAAGAGGTGTATATATATCGCTTTTAATGTAATGAAGATGTTATTTTTATATTAAACTGCACCATCTTTCATGTGAATTGGAAAAAACAATGAATTAAGTATTTCCTTTATTAATTGTATTCTATTTTGATTTACAGGTCAGATATTCTAGCTGAACAAAAACAAAGGTTAAAAAGTGATATTGAAGACCTGCAAGCAAAGAAAAAAACACTGACAGAGAAAGCTCATGAACTGGCAGAAAAGTATGAAGATGCTAGTGAAAAGAAATGCTCTCTTATTGGAAGGCAAGTCTTTTATAATGTTTGTATGGTTTATTTGCATGGAAACTCACTTGCATACACACTTCACATTTATATGTTCACACACACACACACACACACACACACACACACACACACACACACACACACACACACACACACACACACACACACACACACACACAGTGGTAGTTACTAAGAACGTTCATGTTATGTTCAGCTTCAGGAAACAAGACACTACCTCAGTCTTACCTTGCTAAGTGTATTTTTTTCAGTATTAGTCAAGCTGATGTCCTAATCGCAAAATTATTGTTTTGCTTAAGAAGAATAGAGAAAGAAAAAGTAAGTGTCTCCCCATTCATGCCAAAGGCTCACACATCAAGTGGGCTGACAGAGTCTGCAGCAAGTATCTAAGATGAGTGAAACATCCTGAATAAGAAAAAGAGGAAAATGTAGAACAAGTCTGCATTAAATTTTAGTTGACCAATGACATTGAGAGTGAAATAAACTTCTACCTCCCATTGTGCAGTATAACACAATTTTGTAATATTATGTGACACAACATCCTGATAGCTGTTCAGCTGCATTGCTTCTAGGACTGCATTTACATATGAATGCATTTGCTTTTCTAAGCGCTTACACTAAATCAAATGTGAACCCCCTAGTTTGGACCCTTGGATTGTGTGATCTGAGATTCTAGGTAATTTTATGTTGTAATTTTCTTTCTTTGATAACTAACTTGTTTACTTTTTTCCAGATTGGAACGTGTGATCAGTAGAATGATGAGAACTCTTCCTATGTTATCTAGCAGTGAGAAGAAAATGATGCATGAATTAGAGGCGATGCAGACTCACATTCCAGTGTTTTTTAATCAACTTAGACAAATTAAGGAGAAAGAGAAAGTAACAAATCAGGTGAATACTATAGTCATTATTTCTCCCTTAGATAGAATCTTTAAATGCTGGAGGGAATGTGAATTTATATTAGTTTGTAACATGTTTTCATCATCATTATCATTTTAAAAGGTTTTATACATATACTACGCTAGCATTGCCAACTGCCAGTGGGAGGACAAGATGGCTATGGGCAGAGAGGTGCCTTCACCTTACTCTGGGAGGAGGAAAGTTTGCATAATTAATGTGAATGGCCTTGGATGGCTTGATATTTTGCTATATCTATAAATGCATGTGAAGTTAAGACAAACAAGAACTAGCAGGAAACATTATATTGAATTTCTTTAAATGATTCATCAGATGGAAACACATCAGACATCAGAAGCATCAAGAGGACAGCAGGTTACCAGCATTTCAGACAGCCAACTCAAGACTCTTAGTAACGCTCTATCTAAAGAGTAAGTCGAGTTTAATCTATCTCTATCTATCTATAGTCTCTGATGTCTAATTCCTTCCATGAACGTCTCCCAAGGGAATGGTCATGGCAGCAGAGTCTCCACCTCTCCCTATCCACACACTCCCTCTTTGCTAGTTTAATCCCTCCTTCTCTATCAGCATCTCTCATGCATTTACTCCTTCACCTTATCCTTCCATCTTACAACTGGACTTCCTCTTTCAGCTTAAAATCTTACCCTTTAAAGGAGAGGAAGAGGAAAGGAAGGGAGGGGAAGGAGGTGGGGTTAGATAGAAAAAGAGAGAGGGAAAGAGTAACAACTCTGTCTCATGAGACAGTTGTCACATTCTATTTTACAAGATATATAGTAACAAATAATAAGTGGCAGGAGTGATCCATCTATGCCGGCAGGGTGGAGTTTGGTAATAGGGTCGAGATTTACTGTTAAAAAGCCCAGTAATGCTGTATTCTGTGAAGGACCCAACACGCAGTAAACCTTTCCCAGTGCTGTCAATGATTTTCAATATAAGAAGCTTGAGCTGCTTGGGCACAGCCATGTGGGGATCCACTATGTGATCGTTCACATTTTTTTTTTTTGTGGCAGAATGCCACTCCTCCGCCTTGTGTGTTTCTGTCCTTCCTCAGTCAGGCTGAATACCCACCCACTTTGTCGTCCAGGAACGTTTCACACACACACACTATGTCTGCTCAGACCCTGGCTATAACACTGAGTTAGTTCACCAATATTAGTGTGGAACCCTCTTACATTAGCTGACACTATAGTTGGTTCACTGTTGGCCAGCTTGTTGCAGGGTTGAGTATTGGTGTGACCCAGCACCACACACACACACACACACACACACACACACACACACACACACACACACACACACACACACACACACACACACACACCCTGGGCGGACGGAGAATATTTGGGCGAGTCTCCTTTCACATGTAGCCTCTGTTCACCTAGCAGTGAGTAGGTACGGGATGTAAGTCGAGGGGTTGTGACCTCGTTGTCCCGGTGTGTTGTGTGTGAGTGGTCTCAGTCCAACCCAAAGATTGGTCACTATGATCTCTGAGCTCTTTCCATAGGGGGATGGCCAGCTATCTCGAGAGAGACCAGCAGCAGACTGTGACAGTGAACAGTGAATAACACACACACACACACACACACACACACACACACACACACACACACACACACACACACACACACACACACACACACACACACAGACAAAGACTCTTACATATTTTGCATGAAAATAATGTATACGATTGTTAATTTCTAGAATTGATTATTTAATGAATTTTATTTACTTATTTATTTATTTATTTATTTTTTTTACAGGGGAGAAAAGTTGGTGAGTCTCACAGAAAAGGTTAATCAAGCTAAACAGGAGTTTCATTTATGAAGACAGTGATGTGATTAGCAGGTCACATGGAAGTGTGAGTTGGTATTTACTTGTATTTAATCAGTGATCTGTATTTGCTGTGAAGTTTGTTTCTATTAGATATAACAAACATGCTATAAAACTATAACTGAAAGTATTTTTTCCAAATGTATTTTTCAATATCAGCTGCATAGAAAAATGCAGGTTTTACTTTCAAATTTTTTGTCATATATCATTTGTGTGGTGTTCATATTTATTAGAATTATGCTTCACCATATGCTTACACCATCATTTTTATTATCAACATCATTGATATTTTACAGGCAGAGAACACTATATTTGATGGTTTTTTTTAAAATCTGGTATGCAAGTGAGTTTGGATGAAAATGAATCAGGTTGTATTGAGTGTGATTGCACGGTGAGTTAATGTGGCATACATTTTTATTTTATGTCAGCTCCATGACTTGCTCTTTCTTTATAATAATCTTTTATATGATTAAAACTTCCACTATAGTTTCAAAATAAGCAAGTCTATCTATTTATATACCCAGTTTATATTCCCATTAGAGGGATAGAGCCAAGACAAGGTGTTTAGGGTTCAGGGAGACATTACTCTCCCTTCCCTTCTGTACCTCTGTATTCATCGGGGAGAATACAGAGGGGCTTTCCAGACCCTTCGCTCCGTCTCTTTTGGTAGCCTTTTCCAGTTCACAGAGAATATGGTGGTAATAGTCTGTCAGGTCCCAACACAGTATCCACAATAATTCATATACAGTAGATCCTCACTGAGTAAGAACAATAGAGGCTCCAGCTTCTGACTTATTGAATATTATGATTTATCTGAAATCCCCCAACTTACAATGAATGCAGAATAAAACAAAAAATCAACATACTAGTTTTGATGCAAATGAGTCTTGTTAGCAGGGCAAGGCTTTCTATGTACACACTTTTTCAACCACTAGTGAAAATTTGGGCAGCTAAATTGAGAAGTCAGAGGTGAAAAAGCTGCACCCAGACTCACTGCTAGTGGAAGGTTCCCTGGCTACTTGCTTGGGCTTGAAGAAGGATGAGATCTTAGCTTATTTCTGGGCAGCTTATTGTTCCTTGATAATGGCATCCCTAAAGCCTAGGGGCCATAGCCCACTCTGTGAGACAGTGGGTGCTGTTGCAGTGGCAGGGAAGTGTACACACTAATCATACTGTACACTGCCAGTTGCTGTTGAGCTGCAGGAAGGTGAACATGACCACAACAGTAATGGAAGAGACCATTTTGTGGAGCATTATTATTATGGGACTGTGTTGTACAAAAAGAAAGATTATGTCAGCACAGAGAAGGAAAATATAGTGCAAACAGTTGTTGTCAGCTGTGGAGATGGGGTGGAATGACAGACCTCTTAATGGGAAGCAAACTGCAACTAGCATGCTCTGCCCTGCACTTCAACCATTAAAGGCCTGCTGCCGAGATTTGCCACAAGCGCTCAGGGTCACCAAACCAAGCACTTTCTTGTTGAACGAATTATTTAATGACCCTGAGAACTTGTGCAGTGCACTTTTGAGGAATCTAGGCAGTGGTTATTTATGGCTCATCTCGTGTTTTACGACTGACTGCTGGCTGCCCCGCTCAAAAAAGATGTAGCCAGGTCATTTCATTATAACTTATTTCTTATTTATTTTATGAAAATGTGAAATAATTTTTTATATGAATATTTCCTATCCTTTGCAACTTATCCGTAATTCTGATGAAACAAATTCTGACTTAGCGAAGGTTTAATGTATGTTTTCAAGACATTAATCCATTTCCCACACATTTGTTAATAGGTTGAGGTTTCGTTTCAAAAGAATCAAATCGTACACTGGGTAACCTTTATTTAGAGAAAATCTCAAACAACACAATTAGAAATAATTTTCTATAAATATTTAGTAATAACTAACCCACAAATATATATATATATATATATATATATATATATATATATATATATATATATATATATATATATATATATATATATATATATATATATATATATGTGTGACCTAACTAAATGAAAAATTAAATGCATATTGCAGTTTTAGTTTTTTATTATTTTCCATATTCACATATATGTATATAGCTTGCATATCAAGTACATGTGATAAGCATAAGTAATAAAACAGTTTTATTTGAATTGATAAGCAGAAGTCAAGATAAATCATGTAACTACATAGACTTGTAAAATCATTCCAAAAACCATTAAGAAAATTGCCCAGGCACTTAAAAATCTTAAACACTACCAAAAGGCCAGTATTTCTTGAAATAAAAGATGCATGTTTTCATGGTACTTTATATATATATATATATATATATATATATATATATATATATATATATATATATATATATATATATATATATATATATATACACACACACACACACACGTGTGTTGGGGAGGGGTGCTGTCCCTCCTTAAAGGGGAGTAACCAATACAATACAATGTGATAAGGGTAAAGGGAGACATTATTCTCCCTCTGTGCCTTGACCTTGAAGGAGAGAATACAGAGGAGGGAGTTCCCAATCCACTTGCCTCGTCCCCTCTTGTTGCTTTTTACATTCTTGTAGTAGGTAATCCTTGTGTAGGTAATCTTGGAGTATGGTAATAGTATTTGTACATTGATTAATTTTTTTGCTTCTATCTCCTGGCTTATTACAACACAGACAAGACATTTTGAGAGTAATATTATATGATTTCCCTATTCATGCAATACACACATTTGTATGCTTTCCACAAGAAGGAATGTTTAAATGTAAATTAATGATTATAAAACTGAGGATGACTGTAGACCTTAATTAGACAGTGGTCCCCAGAAAAGCTTGCTTGGTCGATTCTCATCCTCAGAAAGGAAGAACTCTCGTCCTAGCTTGACAAACTCCTTCATGGTGAGTCGTCCATCCTGATTCAGGTCAATGGCCGCAAAGGACTGAGCTGCTATCTGCATAATGACATTCAGTTAGTGTTGACATGCTTTTCACCTGTTATACATAGCACAATACTGCAACACTGACTTGTCAATATGTGCATGTACCTCATATAATGTCATACCATTTAACATCTTTTAAATTTTACATCACAAGAAAATTTAATAGATGAATTGAATATTAGCCTTCTAGAATCTTCAAAAGGGGACCGTCGTGTTTTCTTAGGTTTCCCTTGTTTAAACGGCTAGAAATGCAGAAAGTAGAGTAAAATCGTGTAATTTACTTATCTATCTATCTATATACCAGACTGACATTCCCAAAAAGGGGGGTAGCTGAGACACGGTCCTCACACATACATACACCCATGCACATGCACTCCTTCCTCTAGCCTCTAGGATAGGCGTGGTGATCATCCATGCAGTGGGGCTAGAGATCACTTTATTGTTAGAGGCTGACAGAAGAAACTGGTTCACCTCTGCCACTTCACACAACACAAAACCCTCTCCCTCTTAACCTGATTAACTAATCACACTTGATGTGCAGGAACCTTTTCCAAAGGCTCCATTGTTATTCATCCATTCATCACTGCACTCCATTACTTGTATCACACACAGTCATCCTTCCTTGTTCCACAGACATTCCACTTTCATTCAATGCTTCTTTCACACCATCCATTCAAATCATGGCCTTCCTCTCTACTTTATACCTCACATCATTTCACTATCTTCATGACCAGCCAGTGACTGTAGTGGCTGCTTTGCATCTCATAACTGGAGTTACATAAGAATATAAGGAAGCTACAAAAGGCCCGGAGGCCTGCGCTAGGTAGTTCGTGAATGTCTGTATCTCATAATTGGGGGTCGCGAGATTTGATAAACTCCTTTCTACAACTTGATCTTTGAGTGCTGAGATACAGTGTGATTTTTTAATGCATTTTTCCTTATTCATGTGCCCAAGTCATTGCAACACTTCCTGCTTTGTTCAATGAGCCAACTCTCTTACAACACCAGTTCTCCTTTGCACTTCCTCATTTCTCATTGGATCAATGCGTTTTACTCTACACATCTCTGATATGCACTCACTTTTGCATCAAGCACAATCCTTGCTTATTTTAAAAGAATTTTTTTTTTATCTTATATATCTAATACAACACCTCATCCTGACTTCCTCACTTTCTTTCTTTACCCCTTTACTCACACACTTCATACAACACACTTCTACACACTATTCCATAATACTAAATAGCTTTTATTCTGCTTTTTCTGATATTCTATCACTTTCTCTCTTTTGGTAAAAATCCTTAATTTGTTAAATAGTCATAAGTGTTGCTGTGTTCTTTGCTGTTCTTGGAATGGTCTTCACTGCACTATAGTTCCGTCACTTGCTTAATTCAACTATAGGAGATGTGTTTATTAAAGTATGCTGTCCCATCAGATTTAGTCATGTGTCATAAAAGAGAAAAGAAATAAGAAAAATATCGCCAAACCAAAATATGATTGATTAGTCAACTATACCAAAATAAGAAGTTTTAAGAGTCTACATCACTATTTTGTGGTGATATACTCATTACCAGCACTGGTTGAAGATTCTCACCAGCATTATCATGATGTCAAAGAATTTTTAATTAAGTAATGGAATAATAACTTACCTCTTCAGAGAGACCCAAGCAGGCGTAGAACATTTTAAATTCTTCAATCGATATCTCGCCACTTCCATCTCTGTCAACAGCCTGTATGCAGAGTTAGTACTGTATTACTTACAAACCAAATGGTAACATCATTGAACATAACATTTATTTATGACATTGTTTGCTGATGAGTCAAGATTCGAGTTCACCCTTTGGGACCATTTGACATTAAAAAAAATTTCTGTGGCTAAATATCTTGTAGAACCATCAAAGAATAGTATGGCATAAAAGATTCTAGAAAGCATCCTTATGGTAAGAAAGTATACATATCACCCAGTAGTATAAAAGTTTGAGTGATCCTGGAAACAAAAGTCAACCTTTGTGCACTTGAGCATGATCCTGGTAGTCTACATTAGTATACTTGAGAGGAAACACTGTTAACATTACTCTCCTGCCCCTGGTGAAGGTGTAGATTAAATACACACCTCCATTTATGATTTTATTTTACTGAAACCTTCACTTAATTATTCTTTATACAATAAACAAAAGAAGGCACAAATCACCGTTCTCCTCATGCTATCTATCTCTATGCATGCATGAAGCACTGTCGTCTATTGAATTACAAACACAGTTTTGCACATGCGTAAGACTGACTGTAACACCGGACCGCTTATAGCATCACACTGGCCTCAGGTACCGACGTGAATAATAATTGAGGGAGGGGAGGGGGCTACAAAAATGGACAGTTGCGAATTTTATTTGTTCTTTGCCTCCCCCAACTTAGATCCCTACTTGTCCTAGTGTTTAATGATTATTGCTTTATGAGGCAAGAATAATACATTGCATCATATTATTATTTTGCAGATTATCACTGCAAAACCAGTACCCAGGTCTGGTACCACATGTTCGCCTGGATAGAAATAGCAGAAATGATCCCAGCAGTTATAGATCAGCTTACTCAATGTACCAAGTAAGGTATATGGAATGATTTTAAATGAGAGTTTGAAAGAAAAAACTGAAAGGAATTTAAGTGCAGAACAGAGGGAATTTCGGAATGGGAGAGGATGTGTGGACCAGAATTTTGCTATGTAAACAGTAGTTGAATGAAAAGTATCTAGAGAAAGATTGGAAGTTGTATGTTGCTTTTAAGGACCTTGATAAGGTTTTTAATAGGGCTAATAGAAAGGCAGAATCAATGGAGTGGAATATGAGGGCATCTGTTTGAGGGATCAAGGCATTATATGAGAATACCAGCTCAGTGTGTGATATCACTGGATGTTCAACATATACATGGACGTATGCATGAGAGAAATGAGTCAGAGTGAAAGATATGGGTGCCGAGCTGAGGATGAATGTTGTGCAGCTCTCCTTGGGAGAGATGAGACTGGAAGTTTATTCTGGAGTAACCTGGCAGCTGATATAGTAGATGAGTAGAAAAGGTTGGGACTCATAGTGACACACAGTGGACTCATAGAGGTTGATGATGGTATATATATATATATATATATATATATATATATATATATATATATATATATATATATATATATATATATATATATATATATATTATATATATATATATATATATATATATATATATATATATATATATATATATATATAATACACACACACACACACACATATATATATATATATATATATATATATATATATATATATATATATATATATATATATATATATATATAATATACACACACACACACACACACACACATATATATATATATATATATATATATATATATATATATATATATATATATATATATATATATATATATATATAATATATACACACGCACATATATTAAGTGAAATTTAATGTTATACATATACATGTATTTTATATATATATATATATATATATATATATATATATATATATATATATATATATATATATATATATATATATATATATATATATATATATATATGCATATAGTATATATATATATATATATATATATATATATATATATATATATATATATATATATATATATATATATATATGCATATAGTATATATATGCATATAGTATATATATATATATATATATATATATATATATATATATATATATATATATATGCATATAGTATATATATATATATATATATATATATATATATATATATATATATATATATATATATATATATATATATATATATATATATACATATATATATATATATATATATATATATATATATATATATATATATATATATATATATATATATATATATATATATATAATACATGTATATGTATAACATTAAATTTCACTTAATAATTTTGAATATATACTTACCTTAAAGAAATAAGGAAGAGGCTTTGCAACTCTTTTCCGAAGATCTTTGGAGTTAACAACATGTTCCATTTGCGTCAGGAACTGTTCTTGTCCAATAAAGACGTAAGGGTCTCCCGAGGCGCCCCACTCCTCCTCCCACACGTGCTGTGTCACGAGACAGGATTAATAGTATGTCCTCCAGCTCAGGGATGTGTTAGTATTGTAAACTTTTCACAGCAAAAATGTGTGTGTGCGTGCTCCCTACCCGCAGGGCATCGGTGAAGCTCTCCATCTCCTTGGGTGAGAGATGACCCAGCTCTGTGAACTTTTTGATAAGAGTTTCAAAATCATCCCAAGAGACAACACCATCCTTGTTGATGTCCAGCACCTCGTGGTGGGTTCGCATCTTCACCCTCCAAAATGGAGTCTGTCCCTGGGGGAGAAAAAATTATACGAAATAATATATATATATATATATATATATATATATATATATATATATATATATATATATATATATATATATATATATATATATATATATATATATATTTATTTATATTTATATTTATATTTATATATACATATGTGTGTGTGTGTGCTGATGGTTGACACATTATATTATTCTAATTGTTATTTATTTTGTTATATAGCTAGTTCAGTGATGTAACGGAGTGAGTTAATGCGTATAAAGTAAGCGCCAGATAGGTAAGGGAGTGATGGTATAGCCTGAACCACTTGAGTCATCCAAGAAGGGTTCTAAATGCTTCATCACATAACTCGTGTCCATGTTGTGCAGTATAATGAATTTCGGTATGAAAATGCTACATATTATAAGTGTTTTTGTTAAAGTGAATGTTGGAGACGATCATGTGGTGAGTCAGTCAGTGTAGCCCGTTAGTATCATAAGCCTTGCCCAGGAGCACACGTGGGTAAGGGGTCAAAGCACCGCCACTCATCAGTATGGCATGAATGGCGGCGGCGACACAGCATGCATATCATCTTTACCAAGTGGATAATGATACGGCTTCCGAAAAGGCTTTCACGCAGACCGAAAGGCCTAAGTAGAACACAGCTAAACTAGAAAAAATAGTCACTTGAATATTATCCTTAAAAAAAAGTCGCATGGATTATCATAATTAAGAAAAAAAAAAGTAACTGATTATACTTAACTTAAGAAGGAAAAAAGTAACTTGAGTAATCTTTTAATGAAGTAGCTTACGTACAATAATACAAAACATAAACCCTATTTACTATCTTTATATTTATTTATAGGGCCGTACTTTTGGATAGACTTTTGGATAGATGAACTGACTAATTCTCTGTCACTTACGGCGACCATGTTTGAGGTCCAGGCAAAGTAATTTTATAGTGGGTTCGAGCAAAAAAGTATGCTATATTACCGTAATTAGAGAAGTAAAGCTATTTATTAATTTTAAGTGTGTATTTAGCGACAATCTTATCATGCCCGGTGGATTTGCGGCATCATATAGTGTATATCTAGGGTGGCCGGGTGGCTGTGTTAAACTGCGTGCAGTTAATCCTTCCATCTCTTCTTGATGAGGCCCATTTCACAAGAATAGACGGTGAGAGACTGTATTTACGCGATTACGTATGGGCCACACCAACCTCACTCACTCTTATGTTATGACATATTCCCACCGACCCTTTGTATGACTTGTAACACCCTCCTCTCTGTATCCCATATTCTTCTATTTTGTCCTGGTTACACTGCTACTTGAGATGCAGTTTTTACTTAATTTTAATTCATCTATCCCGACTCACACCTCCATTAATGATAGTCTTACAAAAGCACTACGTTTCTACTTAGACAACATAATTTCCTTCCTGCCACAAATCCACATTATTTGATCTAA
>JAXIVD010000280.1:45271-62771 GCA_036785275.1 Cancer borealis | reverse complement strand
AACTGAGGCTCGCAGAGGAGTATAGCAGGACCCGCTGAGCCCACCAACCTATTCAGCCCGCCACCCCCTTACATGGAACTAGGGAGGAGACTTGAGAGACCTGCGATGCATGGGGTTCTGCTCATCCCCTGTAGCGTGAGTGTGCATACTCTTTGATGTGTTAGTGTTGGTAAAGGAGTGAAGTGGATGTTAGTGGTAGTTCATGGTGCACTGCCATCAACGGTCACGTGATTAATAAAAGGAACGCTCAATGGTGTTGTGGAAGGTTGCCAGCGGGAACTTTTGATATCGCTTTGTTTTGGTCTTCCTGTGAACTGTTGTGTTGGCACGTAGTATGTATAACAGTGTCATTACAGTTTGTTAAGTGAAAAATAAGCAGTGTCACATGCTCGTCGATGACTCCAGTGTCAACTTAAATGATTAATGCGACGATCCATAAATATTTAATAAAACACCGTCAAACTTTCGTCACAAAGAGACGTGTTAAAGCTCCCTTGGACACCCCAGAGCCCAGAGGAAGAGCTGCATCACAGAACCATGATGTGCGAAATTCCTTTCTCATTCGAAATTTTTTTTTTTAGCGGTAAAATAGACTACTGGTAACACTGCGACACTCATATTCAGTGACAGTGATTACATAAACTAACAGCCAGTTGAAGTAATATTTGTCTATACAAAGCCTCAATGGTAACCATAATTTTATTTTATTTATCTCGTTTTCAGCTTTGCTGGAACCCTATAACATGTTTTAGGCAATTATAAGGTACTGTCTGTCTATGAGAATACTTTCATTCGATAACAGTTGGGAAACAATTTCTCAAAGAATCTTGCACCAAAGTTAATTCTCAATAAAGGGGTTTCGCTCAACAACCTGGCCCGCCCTTCGCCTAGCGACAGACATCCTGACCCCGCCTTCTCTGTCTTATCTCAACGCCACACGTTAGAGAAGACGATTTGTTGATCTTATTTATTTTCTTTTCTAAGTTATGTATTTAATTTTGAACTATTAATTCATCATATTAATATATCATTGCGACTCTGATTAAATTGTTACGTGAAGCAGAGGAGGAAAAATGTCCATCCGTCCTACAGGCATCTGGCAATCCTTCCAACACATCAGCTGAAAGTGGTCCTGCCCGCCCGAAACTTTTTATTTTATTACACTTTCTACTACCTTTGGTAAGGAAAGTCTCACCAAATTTTTATGAAACAAATATGTGAAGCCATAAAAATCTGATGAACTCATTGCCAGCGTACACTGAGCGTTGTCGCAACAGTAACGGTATAATAAGACCCACATTCAACACGCAAAATCTACAACATAACTATCATGGTGTATACTGTATACATTCAGAGGAGATGAGGGAAAAAGCAGTGTGTTCCATCTTGGGCAGCCAAACCCGTCTGGAAGGTAGAAGGTAGGAGGAATGTACTGGGCTTGAACAATGCCTTCATTTATACCTGTATAAGAGGAGACATTGGTTTGGCGCGGCGTCAGGAAGAGATTAAATTATTCTATATAATTTTCGTAAAGACGATCGAAATGAAAATGGACAAATGATCATGTAAATGTTAGATATGCAATGATTACGGTGAACGTGATATAGATACAGACATCATACGTTTGCGTAATTGATTCTATGCAGGACAACTCAGCGACACACCAGACACCTTTGACGTGATACTCTAGCTGTGTGTAGTGTGTGCGTTTCATTAACATTTGGTTGCATGACACACACACACACACACACACACACACACACACACACACACACACACACACACACACACACACACACACACACACACACACACACGGCACGAGAGCCTCCAACAACGTTTCGCGGCCAGCCTCCTACACCACCCTCGACACCGCAACCTCCTGCCACCCGCCGTCTCCCGCCCCCGACAGTCAATGAGAATGAGACATGCCAACCTACTCACTCCAGTACGGGCACGTAGTACATAAAAATAGTGCTGTGCCAACGATAATCAAAATCATCAACTCATCATAAGTGTCCATCAAAGTATTACTTTGTACATATTTTCTTCCCATCAACAGCTACTATTATCATCATCATTATTATTATTATTATCATTGCTGTTACCATTACCTTAATATTATTATCATTATTATCATATCATTGTCTATCTATCTGCTACACTACTTGTAACATTTTCAGCCCTTGGGCTGCAATTTATCTCTAATAAACCGTTTATTATTATTATTATTATCATTATTATTATTATTATTATTACACACACACACACACACACACACACACACACACACACACACACACACACACACACACACACACACACACAGAGAGAGAGAGAGAGAGAGAGAGAGAGAGAGAGAGAGAGAGAGAGAGAGAGAGAGAGAGAGAGAGAGAGAGAGAGAGAGAGAGAGAGAGAGAGAGAGAGAGAGAGAGAGGGGACACTGTAACCATATATAATAATCATCATCATCAGCAGCAGCCTTGTTGTTGTTGTTGTTGTTGAGTTGAAGATCACCACGGCCAACTTGAGAGTCCGCCGTCTCTGCACTGTCCTCCACTCCTTAGATACTTTATCTGGTCAGGCAGGGGGTTGCTGGTTGCCTCCCTGGGAGTGGCTGTGTGCAGGATGGGAGGTTCATCCGGGATGCCCTGCAGGTACTTATCTAACCTTTTCTTAAAGGTGTCGGTGGTGCAGAGTGTGGTGTCCCTGATGTCCCTTGGAAGACAGTTGAATAGTCTTGGGCCCTCGTACATGAAGCTGGTGCTCACGATGGTCTTCATTCGTTGGCCTGTTGCCTCAACTGTCCTCCTGTAGCATGTTCGGCCAAATGTTGGGTGTCTCTGGCTAGTAATTCCCCCCTTGGTTTGGTACGTGGAATTTGGGACCTGACCCTCCAGAATCTTCCACACATATATTATCATGTATCTTTCCCGTCGCCTTTGAAGGGAGTACAGTCTGAGAGTCTTCAGTCTTTCCCAGTAGTTTCCTGGGGAGTGGAGCTTTCTGGTGAACACCCTCTGTACCTGTTCCAGCTCTTTTATTTCCTCCAGCTTGTATGGAGACCAAAGTTGGCAAAGGTACTCCAGTCTGGATAGAACGAGGGACTTTCACAGTGGGAGTAGATGGGCAGGCTCCCTTGTGTGGAATGTGCGAAAGATCCATCCTGACATCCGGTTTGCTGTCCTCACTGTGTTCTCAATGTGGGTCTTGTATGTGAAGTCATTGCTGACCCACACACCGAGATCCCGAAGAGACTCCTCTTCCACCTTCCCAGTCTGGTAGTTGTTAATTCTTAGGTTCTCATTTTTTCCCATACCTGAGAACTTTGAATTTTTCACTGTTGAACGTCATGTTGTTTTCTGTCGCCCAATCAAAACTTATGTTCATGTCAGACTGGAGTAACCCTGCATCTCTTGGTGACTTTATTTCCTTGCTGATTCTTGTATCATCAGCAAATGATGACACATTAGAGGAAGTGATATTTTGATTTATGTCACCGATCATTATAAGGAAAAGCAATGGTCCTAGCACAGAACATTGTGGGACGCCACTTTTTACCTCCAAGCTGTTGGATCTTTCGCCATCCACACATACTGCTTGTGTTCGACCACTCAGGAAGCTGTGAAGCTACACTCCAAGTTTACCATAAATCCCCAGGTTCTTGAGTTTGTGGAGGAGGATGCCGTGATCCACCTTATCGAAGGCCTTAGCGAAGTCTAGGTAGATCACGTCTACATTGTTACCCTGGCTGACTTTGCTAAGGATAAATTCCAGCACCCGAACATTCCACTCATCTCTAGCAGCTGCCAGTCTGTTCCAGGTTACTCCAGCTAATTATCCTACCTCATACCTCCATCTAGTTTTCTGTCGTCCCTGCACTCTCTTACCATCCCTGGGTTGCCATTCTGCTACTGCTACTCCATCTACTATTTCTTCGTCGCATGGCATGTCCTTCCCATGTCCCTTTTTTTCTTTTAGTTATGGCCAGGATGTTAACAACTTTGGTCTGCTCCCTAATCCATGATGCTCTCTTCCTATCTCTTCGTGTAATGCCAAACATTACTATTTCCATTTCTCTTTGAGCACTTTTAAGCTTTCATTCTAGGACGTTCGTAATACTCCACGTTTCAGATCAATATGTTAGAACTGGTAGAATGTACTTACTATATGTAGCCTACATGCCTTTCTCTTTTCTGATAGTGGTAGATTTCTTTTGATAACATTGTGTTGTCTATCAAAAAACACCCCATCCCATTTCCAAATTCCTGTCCGAAGTAAATATATTTCTGGACAAATCTATTACTTCATAATCTATTTCAATTTCATTGTGTAGTATGTAATTGTTGAATATTACCTTAGTTTTCTTCATATGCATCTCTAAACCCACTTTCTGGCATTCTTTGTGCAACTGCAAAATCATCTAGATATTTTCCACTTACCTGAGGGGGCAGGTTGGCTCTATGATACAGTGCTCAGCTCCTGACTAAAGTGTTACGAGTTCCATCCTGGCTCCTGGCTCAAGGTAGTTACCTTGTTAGGGGTATTATTTAAATGTCAGATGTGTGACACGGAAAATGATGAAACAGTAGAGCATGTGATACTAGAGTGTGGGAAGTATATGTCAGTGATAAAATGGAAATTATACATGTGATTCTGAGTGAAATGGGATGTGAAATGAATGAAGTGGTTGATAGGAAAGAAGGAATGGATGGTGTTGCTGGGACTGTTTGGGGAGATGAATGTACGGATGAATATCGCGGTGAAAGATTTCTTGGATAAAATGTGGTAAGCTAGTTGTAGGAACGAGCATGTAAAATAAATATTCCTTTTATATTTGTTTTTTCTTTGACATGAGATGCCACAACAAAAGCCTCTAACTTGTGAGGAATCAATTAAGTCACCTGTTGCATTAAGATCAAGATCACAATCGTCTGACAGTTGACAGAGTCCAGACGACTCCCACGAGAACCACGGTCGAGGAAGGACGTACACATCTCGGTTAAGTGGATTTCATCACGTGTTATCACTAATATGATTTTGGGTAAAGTTCTAGTTTCTGCCCATATTCTCCCGTCATCCCCCCAACAAGCTTGGGGACCTGGTGGGAATGCGGGGTTTCGGGTGGGGTACATGAAATGCGTCGCAAATGCGTATTTTTTTGCGTAAAGGGGATGAAATGGCCAGCCAAAAATCTACGGAAGTATCACTGCAAGTTTCGTAAATTCCCTAAATGGTAGTGTTAGGTTAGGTTGGGTTAATGTCCTAGCGGAGGTTCCAGGGTGGGCGCAGCTCTCCCGGCTAGATTAGGTTAGGTTAGGTTAAGTTATGGTTATGGTTAGGTTCAGGTTAGGTTAGGGCATTTCGAAATTTTCTTTGCTTTTTTGATGGCCGATATTTCGCTTATTTTTCATCCCCCCCAAAACCCCCGATTCCCCAGTATCCCCCAAGCTTGTTTGAAGAGATAGGGGGGGGTTGGTGGGGAATCGGGGTGGCGGACTTATTATCCAGAATTACCGAAATTTTCAGCTAAAAATGTACGGAAGTATCACTGCAAGTTTCGTAAATTCCCTAAATGGTAACCATAACCATAACTTAACCTAACCTAATCTAGCCGGAGGGGGGCTGCGCCCCCCCTGGACCCCCCGCTAGAACATTAACCCAACCTAACCTAACCTAGCACTACCATTTAGGGAATTTACGAAACTTGCAGTGAAACCGTAGACTTTTAGCTGGCCATTTCATCCCCTTTACGCAAAAAAAAAAAAAACGCATTTGCGACGCATTTCATGTACCCCACCCGAAATTTCGCATTCCCACCAGGTCCCCAAGCTTGTTGGGGGGATGAGGGGAGAGTATGGGCAGAAACTAGAACTTTACCTGATTTTGTTTTTCATTCACAGAAAAATATGAGAAACAGAAGGAGAATCCTCTTTGTGGGTGTGATAGTTTTGTTCCTTACAGTGTTTATATGTGGACGGCATCAATTGTTAGATGAAAAGTTTGTGGAACTCTCCACCTGCCCTGCGTGTTATGGACAAAGTATTTGTCCTGAAATGTTGCAGCAGCAGAATGTAGCTGTTTCAACAATACAATTAAGTGGTGTCTCTAGTTTGAGAGTATTTAAAATTTTAAATTACAAAAATGTTTATTTTGGATGCAGTGACAAAGTCACATTGGTATTGAAGAAATTAGCGCATGATTCAGAGCTTCATGAAGTTGACAAGAAAATATGTGATATCACCAAAGTGATGAATTGTAATGTATCGGAAGTTATTGATTACTTGGTGAAGAAAAATAACTATAATGTTTCACAAATTGTTGACCAACATCCCTCACTGTTTACAAGTGATGGAATCATGTGTAACCACACCAGGATACTTCAGTATTTGTACAGAAAATACACTAACATTGACAGTGGACCTTATCATCATCAGCATTTCCTTACAATGTTAGCAGTCAACTTTGAACCTCTTTTAATCAATGTAAGTATGTAATATATAGAACATTTATGTTTGTTGTAAATGTAAGCTCTTTATAGTATTAAAGATACTCCACATCAGCTAATATATATATATATATATATATATATATATATATATATATATATATATATATATATATATATTTTTTTGTAATTAAAGCTGTTCAATTTAGTATATAGTAGTGTCTCCCAGTTTCTAAATTGAGAAGACTGAAGTAAAAATTTGTTTAGTTATTACATGAAGTGAAATCTAATTTTGTATCAGTCAAATTTTTAATTTAATTTTCCACTATATGTTTTTAGAATTTCTGGAACAGTCTAAACCCACATTCCTTATGATTTTAGTATTACTTGCACATGGCATATCAACTTTGATATTTTTGTTGGTTGTGCTGATTATTATTTGTTCATACCTTCATGTTCAGTAAATAAATTGTTACCTCAAGAAAGTTAAGTTTATAGTCTGATTGATACAGTAACCCTGCAGTCAATTTTCATTGGTAGGGAGGTTTGGGTTATCACAGGCTTAACTCATGAGGTTGTAAGAAATTGAACAGGAGACATTAATGAGGTATTTTTCTGTATTTTCCCTAATTATTGAATCTACATAAACTTCTAACAAAGTCATCTATGCTCAAGCCCTGAGAAAACAGCTTCCCTCATCCTTATACAGCACCCGCAAATAATGGCGACTACGGGATCACATATCTGCTTTCTCGTCTAAGTCTGGCGTCAGTCTTGCTCATGCCTTAGGATTACGTCATGCTAACAGTTGTCGACAGAGGCAATGCAGAGGATTGCATCATGACGCGTGACAATTTAAATGAAGCTTACCATTAAATCATACCTTCATTTAATTTAATCATGACGCGTGACAATTTAAATGAAGCTTACCATTAAATCATACCTTCATTTAATTTAATCCTTTGTCAGAGAGACCTTATTCTTCCTAATAACCCCTATATGGATCTTGAACATATAATTATTTATGCCATTGAAATAATGTTTTGGGTATACAACCAATTGATTTACAATTGGGTTTTCAGGAATCTAACCCAATCGTAAATTGCAGGAATAGTGTATACCATATCTGAGTCAAAAAGGTGGTAGGAAAACTCGAGCTGAAACAGGAGTACTTTTATATTCTTTAATGTTTGACATTTCATCTAGTCTCTTCAGAAAGAATATCAGATATACAGAATGAGGCAGTATGTAGATATATTGGATCACCTCGCAGGACATTTTTAGCAAGGAGGCCACTGATTGGCTCTTTATGATCCTCATATCATCGATTGTCTTCCCAGATGCCAAGAACCAACCAATGACTGTTGAGTGCAATGATTGGTAATTTCTCCTGCCTTGATGAGTGCTGCCTCCACTGTTCTCATCTTTTTCTCTAAGGATGGATTAATCCATATTACATTGAATTCTATGGAGAAAATGGTTTCGGGTTAAGAACATTTCGGTATGCGAATGGCATCCAGGAACGAATTAGGTTCAATAACTGAGGTTCCATTGTAAAGTGAAATTCACACACAAAGATACCAAATTTATATAGTCCACTTTACTAACTACAATCTTTCCAAGATCTACAAGATTAGAATACCTGTGTGAATAGATTGAAATGATTATCCATATTGAATTTTTTGAAATTTCAGGCATTTCAACATACCAACTGGTTTCCTGGCCTGCATGGAATGTGTGGAAGAGTAATAGTAGAGGACTACGTGGGACCAACACTCTCTCAACTGAGCCACGTGTCCTGGCTGAAGCGTGCAGACTATGCTCGTCAACTCTTAGAGATGGCTCAAGAATTTTCATATTCAGAATTTCGTCTTTACCTAACAGATGTATCTTTGGATAACTTTGCAGTAGATGCTGAGGGTAAAGTTAAAGTAATAGATGCAGAAAATATTGTGTTGGTGGATTCATCTGTTAGAGATCTTGGTAAGTTCCATTTTGTGGTCATGTTTATAGGTATACAAAATATTAAGAATTATACTTTCATGCCTTGTGTAGAAGTATTTACAAGTAAATTAGTTTGGTGACATTTTGTACATAGATAAATAAGATCACGTAGACCTGATGCCAGAGATAAATGTTGTAAAACATGATTTTCAGTAAAACAGCTTTCAGGTTCCTAGTAATTGACTGAAGTAATTAATGACTATGAATAACATAAAAAGTGCTTATAAAATTAAGTAATATAGATTGAAATCCATATAAAAGGTTGTGGAGTGATGGAATGCATGATGCGGAGTAAGAGGGAATGGAAGGAAAAGTGATGTAGATGAGAAAACAAGGGAAGAGGAAAGGAAGTGTGTGGACTCCTAATGCCTCCTAGAGTATGGAAAGATATAGAGGCACAGGGATACAAGAGATCTATGATAGTGTGGGCAGTTGGGAAGATAGGAATAGTGAAATATGTATGGGTCTGTGTGTATGCGAGAAGCAAAAAGGGTAAAGAGGAGATGAAGTTCAGGAGTGATGTGAATAAATAACTGACAAAGATTGTGAGAGGAAATAGGATTGTTAATTAAAGATATGAATAGAATAGTTGATACCAGTGAGGTGGCAGATGTGGTGGGAAAGTAGAATGTGGATGAAATGAAAGAAAAGGAGTACTTGGTGGACACATGTGTAGAAATTGGTCTGTATTTGGCAAACACCTTTCAGCACAAGATGATCCACAATTACGCATGGAGTAGAAGGGATGAGCACAAGAGTACGATTGATTACATAACCGTGAATGAGAAATTAAGAGTATAGATGATAAGGCCGTGAGAAGGATGGTTGAACGGTCAGACCTTTATGCTGTATTAACTTGAATATAGATAAAAAGTAAATGGGAGTGTGGCAGGAAGGATAGAGAGGAGTAGGAGAGGAATTTTTTTCGAGAGACAGAGAAGCTAGGACAACAGTTGCAAAGGGAGCAAGTGTGCAATGTCTGTTCAAGAAGTATCTGACCAAAATAAATTTTCCTGTGGAAACAAATGAAGCATGAGAAGTGTCCTCTTATGGGAAAGTGTACAATACCTTCATGGAGATGCAGAAAAAATTCATGCATGTGAATGAAGGTACTCTACACCTTCACACCAAAGGTCACCTCCCGTGCTCCATTTGTTTCTGCAGAAAGATTCAAGTCAGATACTTTTGAGAGTGGTAGATTAATCTTTTTTTTGTATGTATAAGAAGGAAGCTAAGAGTGAATAAGGTGATGGTTTCTGAAAGGATAAAGGTAGAGGTGTTTAACCCTAGTATTCCTTATAGGATGATTGTGCCAGGAAGGTATGAAGTATTTCACCGTCTATAGGTTGTGAGTTAGATCCTGGCTCACAGCAGCTTCTTGTTGAGAGTTGTAGCACTCCCTAGCAGAGCTCCATAGTCTACAGTTACCTAACTTGGGGGAAATGAAAGTATTTGTGAACAGTGCTATGAAAATATGGAGATGTGGATGGATAAATAAGAGATCTATGAAAGACAAGTGTGTCATAGTATCATTTGCAAAGGTTATTAAAGAGAGGAATGTGTACATGGAGGAAAAAAGAGGTTTCAAAAACGGCATTCTCATGTTAATATTAACATATGGATCAGGGACCGGGTGGCTCTGCGGCACAGTGCTCGGATCTTGCCTGAAGGTTGCGAGTTCAATCTTGACTGGCGGCAGCTTAACTTGGTGAGAGAGGTAGTGTTTTCTTATCAACTCTAGCAGAACAATATGGTTTAGTTTGGGAGGATTAATTAATCACCTTTTGGGCATATGGATCAGAGATTTTGATGTGGAATAGGGCTCAGCAGTCAAGATTGTGTGCTGTGGAAATTAATTCTTTGAGAGGACCACATGGCATGACAAGATGGGAGGATGAAAGCAAGGGAATATGTATGAAAGATGTAGCATGGAAACTTGTGCAAATGGATTTTGGTGGTGTAGTGGAATGGGTGAAAATAAATATGTACATTGAGGTGGTTCGGCAATCTTGAGAGAATTAAGAGAAGAGCTTGTGAACTAAAAAGTATAAATGAGTTGAAGGTCCTAGTAGGAGAAGAAGGATGGTGTAAAGGAGTGCATGCACGAAAGAGTCACTGCTATAGGGGTGAGGGCTTGAATAAGTAAGAAGTGAGTGTGTAGATTTTGATAGGTGAAGGCTCTTCTTTCATGACTGCCCACTTTGGGTATCTTAACAGAGACAATTAGATATCACAGACTAAGGAGATATAGATTGACATTATCATCCTCCATAAATCATTGCACTTATTACACAAGAAATTGAGGATCATAGTAGGGGAAAAGGCTAGTTGTAAAATGGAAGGATATGGAAAAAGAATACATGCATAAAAGAGATGCTGATATAGGGGTAAGGCTTGAACAAGCAAGTGTATTGATAGAGAGAGGTGGAGGCTCTTCTACTTTGGGGGATATTCACCAAGGGAACAAGGTCAGAGATTATCTTGTATTTACATCAATGGTGTATTTTTAAGTCTATTGATTGAATTGATGACAATGATGTGCACTCAAGCATCAAACTAAAGTCTTTTGTTTTACAGACACAACTGAACACATAAACGAAGGTATTGGATGCCAAAACTGTCTCAGCTTTTCTAGTGAAGATCTCTGTGGGCACAAATCTACTGATCATAATTTCTTTGCAGTATGTAAGGTAAGACTATTCAAATTCTTTTTGAATGGCTGTATACATTACTAGAAATATATGTGTATACAAGACATGTTTCCTAAGTGATTGTGAGGGCTGAAATACCCAACACGCACACACAGATGAATTTTCCGTGTAGGAGTAATATTTGCAGAGTAAAATGGGGTGAAATAATGTTTGACCTCAATTATGGTGGAATTTTCAGAAAACAAATTAAAAAATCCATATTATAGTAATCCGGAAACAAAGTTGAGATTTGTGCTCAGCATGCCAGAGAATCCCTTTGTAACAATTTTCATGAGTTGTATTGAAATTTTGACGAAATGTAACCCTAACCCAAACTAACATAAGATATCTGTCTTATACGTGTTATGCATACAGAAGCTAACATTTTGCTTTCTTTCAGGGAATGCTTTCATCTACTGCATTTTCTCGGGATCTCCCGATGGGACTCTTGTACTCCCCTCCTTCCTGGGTGATTGATTTGTATCCATCTCTAATGAGTGATGTAGAAGATTGTGCAGGACACATCAGTCTTAATAGTCACCACCTTCCAAAGAGGAGAGAGGCAGCTCTTCATCTTCATTCTCAATTAGTGAATATTTTGGGGAAAGCTTTGAAGGACATTTGATATATAAAAGGTAAGCTACCATTTGTTTTGCTTAAAATTTGTGTTCAATTTATTTATTATATTTAGGAATACTTATGAAGTGTAATTGGTTTGTGTTTTTAACTGTATTACCTTAAAAAATTGATTAGAAATTAACTGGAATTTTTTTTTGACACACACACACATACATTATAAAAAAATATAAACACTTCTTCAGTCTTCAAAATCTCTGTGCCTGAAAATCTTGCTAGGATTACCTCCGTTGCTGTCTCGGTTTAATAGGGCTAGATATTTGAGGGGACACAAGAAAAAGTTGCAGATAGGAATTTGCTCGAATGATATGAAAAAGTACAACTTTCCCCCAAAGAAGTATAGATACTTGGAATGGACTGAAAGGAGAGGTGATAATGGTTTTATTTCCCTTCAGGTCAGAATAACTACGTATTATAATATGTCGCAAACCAGTCAAAATAATCTTAGAATCTCAACTTAGAGTGAAATTTCCCTTTTTGCAAGTTTAAATGTCCTGTATTGGGTTTAAATACCAGCTGATATGTAATGTTGCCAGTTGAAGTTTCTCCATCTATATCATAACACTTATCCCCCAATATTCATCAATTGTGCTTCTCTGGATTTTTTTTTGAGATCAGTCATGGAAAAAATGAATGTATGGTGTTTTCTGGGTAACTAACCTCTCTGCCATTATCTTGCCTTGTGAGGGATGCTAAGTTCTTTCACCCAGCTTTCTCTCTCTCTTTTTTTTTTTTAAGGACAAGGTGAGGTTAGTTCTAGTTCCATGCCTGGAGCCTCCACACCTCAGTTCTCCTTCACACCTTCTCCTTTCTCACTTGGTCCATACATGTTACCTCACACATACTACTCAGACACCTCATCTCCATTACATTTTTTCTATTCTATTTTATCCTTTAGTCTCTGATGTCTTACTCACTTTGGAAATGTCCTCCAAGGGGATGGCCATGGCATAAGAGCCTCCAACTCTCCTCCTCCTTACTAGTTTAGTCTCTCCCCTTCTATCAGCAACTGTTTCATGCATGTACTCCTTTACCCTATCCTTCCAATTTACAACTAGACTTCCTCTTACCTAGGATTCTCAGTTTCACTTACATACACTTTCTTCACAAATTATTCACTCTTCTTCTCTCCATATGACTAAACCACCTTAACATACTTCTCTTCACTCATTCTACTATAACACACTTCATTCATTTTGCATAAGGTCTCATGCCATAAAAGCCCAAAATCAATAGCACATTAAAGTAGTTGTAATTTCTAGTGATCATACATAGCAACAGCAGTTACATAGGAAGCTAAGGGCCGTACCATTAAATCGTCAGGCGATCACCAGCCCTGGTGAAAGGCTTAATGGTACGATCCTAAGAGTATAAGGGCCATACCATTAAAATTTTCGCGGAAGCTGACCTGGCCTGGCCTGACGAAAGGTTAAATGGTAGACATGTTAGGATAATTTTTATAGCCAGAAATCAATACAGGTCAAGTAATAGAAAGTATTTTGCATACTCTTTACTGAATAAAAATAACAACATACATATAAATAAAGAGAACAGCATTAAGTAGTCATTTTTTACTTGATTACAATATAACTACTGCATTTACTATTTTGACTGCTGTTCAACAAAATATAACAAAATTGGTTATATATTATAGGTATTGCACCATTTATCCAGCAAGCTTTGGACCAGCAGTTGCTCGATTTATCTGGAACAAGTTTTCTTTAAGTTAAACCCCTGAGTCAGTGCTCACCAGTGTCATCAACGTGAGTATTTAAACACCTTGTTTTCAACCCTTGAGTCACTGCTCACCAGTCACCAAAGCGAGCCCCTTGTTTTCAACACATTTCCTTTTCAGTTTTATAATAACAAGTTGCTGTACTACTGGCCTTATAGACAAAAAATAGGTAATAGGTGGAAATTATTCTAGATTGGGACAAAGATCACAAATGTAGAGAGGAGCAAGTGATCACAGCAGCTGTACTATTGAAACTGACTATTGTTGCTGCTGATGCGCACATCACAAGAATCAAAGCAGAGCGCTTGCTTGTTTGCAACATGTTTCCTTTTTTATTTTTCCATTAGCAAGTTGCTATTCTGTTTACTTCTTAGGCATTCATAAAATTATTATTGCTACAGATCCGTATGCCAAGAAAACAAAACAAAGTGGTTTGCTTACAACATGTTTCTTTTTTTATTTTACACCAGCCGGGTATACATATATATAGATAAGACTAGCAAGTTGTCCAACTACTTGCCTTTTAGACACAATATCAAATGAAAATCATACTAAATTGGAATAAATAATTGTGTACTGTAAATGCATGAGGGGCAAGTTTCCTCAGCAGCTGTCCTACTGAAACTGACTATAGCTGCTGCCAATGCGAATGCTATAAAATTTTTAACTAGCTGGTTTTCTGTGGGCTGGATAAATGGTCCAATACTTAATTAAATATTGTTCATAACATGATAATGAAAATTTCTACAATAAGTAAGCCAACAAGTGTTCATATAGCTGTCACCTGCATGAGCAAGTTTTTGAAGATTATGAGGTAGCTAACCAAAATATTGGTCAGTCATGGAAGCCCTAATATAGTTAGTATATAATAATGTCACAATTGAGAGATGAGCACTTTAACTATCATATTATGAATAATTCTGAATCCATTTTTGACATCTTTCATCACTATTCTTTACATTCAGATTAATTCTGAAGAGGTCCTGGTCACTGACTTACATTTATACAATATTTAATAATATATATAAAAAGGTAACAGTTGGATCATATGATTATAAGATTTCTTTTTAATATACTTAGTAAGTCAGCAATTGGAAGAAAAAATAAATATCAATGAAAAATTTCCCCTTCATTACAAATATATTGTTTCTGCTGTTGAGTAAGGAAAATGTATCAAGGTGATTTTAACTTGTTTGAGGTAGGAGGGATTTCAACGAAATGCCTCATCTCAATGCTATCATATGAGGAATGTAGAAATATCCCACTGATTGACCACCAACATTCAAAATCACCTGGATACTTTCTTCCTATGTGGCATTCTAAGCACACCGGCAATTGCAGGAAATGTAACAATTATCACATACTCCATATGATGCCATCAGTGATGACCTATTAGGTAGTAAGGAAGTATGATGCACATCACTAATAGAAACATCTGACTTGCTGTTATATGTATTTGGTTGCGGATGTGAAAACGCACACTTTTTGGCTTAGCAAGAGGAACTTCAGACACTGAACCATATTCTCATTACTGTATTACTGCCGAGTGAACACCTTAGAAAAATATCATACCATATAAAAATTATAAAGGCACTCCGTGAATAAGTGTAGTTTTGTACTAACAAATTGTCACTGAGCTCCATTCTTGACCATGCAAACTTTATTTCTTATAATCTGTCAGATCTTATAGATCATGTTCGGAAACACTCTGCTGTAGGTATTCTGAGTATAGCTTTTGCTGTGGAAAGAAAATATTTGAATTAGATACATTATATAGATAGTACGTTATAAAAAAAGAATCAAAACATGATTTTGAGCCTAGAAACTTTATATTTAATCATAACAGCCAAATGTAACACTGATCTTTATGGATTGGGAGCTATGTCGTAGCCTAAATGATACACATAATCATATAACAATGAAGTTAAGATTTGGAAGACTATAGTATTGGATGTAATAATTAACATTAAGATTAGCCTAAATGATAGACATAATCACATAACAATGAAGTTCCCTATTTTGAACCTCGTATATGATATTTTATCAGTAATATGATTCAACTTCTAGTGTAAAGGAGGAGTAATCTTTATAGTATTGGATGTAATAATTAACATTAAGATTACTCCTCCTTTACACGAAGTTGAATCATATTACTGATAAAATATCATATAAGAGGTTCATAATAGGGAACTTCATTGTTATGTGATTGTCTATTATTTAGGCTAATCTTAATGTTAATTATTACATCCAATACTATAGTCTTCCAAATCTTAACATAGATTCCTGGTGAGGCAGAATCCAGTATTCCCATGGGTCCAACGCTGTCAAATTTTGTTAAAGCATTTTATATGCCTTTTACTTATGCACATCAAGTTCTAACTGGCTAGTTCACGTAAACAGGCAGCTTTGGACCCATGGGAATACTGGATTCTGCCCCACCAGGAATCTATGTTAAGATTTGGAAGACTATAAGTTAGCAGTTAACTTTAGAGAGAGAGAGAGAGCTCTGTTGTGAAGGGGATCAGAACACGAGATTGTGGCCTCCTCGGATATATATATATATATCCGAGGGGGCCACAATCTCGTGTTCCGACCCCCTTCACAACAGAGAGCTCTCTCTCTCTCTCTCTCTCTCTAAGGTTAAGTCTAACTTGGTATACAACCTGTATACGACTTTTTTTTGGAAAACGGCTTGTGAGAGCGTCAGTACAACATATTTAGGAAATTTGGGCTCAATTTTCTTCCGTTCTGCCCTCTCCAGTGACGTAACATGACTCTGTCTCGTGATTGGCTGGGCTCACTGTCCTCCTTACCTCGCCTGCCTCCCTTCCACCAACCAACCCCCTTTTCTCTCAATCTCTCTCTGCACCTCCCTCCCACCCACCCTCCTTCTTTCTCTCGCCCCCCCCTCTCTCTAGGCCTGTACGCACTCCACACCATGGCTTGTGCGCCGACCTCTGACTCGACTCACTAGCCCCATGACCATACATGGAGTGATTAGCGGGTCATCCCGCGCTTGACCTGAAAGTCTGGCAGTGGGCATTTCATACGAGTGAGTTCCACGTTTTATTGGAAGGGGATTCTCTTTCCAAACAATAACATCTCCTTTCTCAGTACCATCCTAGTAGGCACTCGACTCTTCTCAGCAAGGTAAAGTGAATTTAAATTTTCATTTACAGTATTTCATCTAGTTTCTTTTGTACTGTACTGTATTTAATTTATGTACAGTACGTATTTTAATATTTAGGAGTGTTTAAAATCAATTTATGCAAATAACAATAGGATTTTTTTTCTTCAAAGGCACAGATTAATAATTTTCCTTTTATTTCTTATGGGAAAATTTTGTTTGGTATACATCCTTTTTGGTAAAAGTCCAGGGAACCTCTATATACGTCCTTAATCTGTTACAGATCCCTGGACTTATACCAAACAATTTTCCCATAAGAAATAAAAGGAAAATGATTAATTTGTTCCCTTGAAAAAAAAATCCTATTGTTATTGGCATACAGTACATGTATTATACATTGATGGGGTTGTATAAATTGATTTTAAGCACTCCTAAATAATAAAATGAATGAAATACTGTATATGAAAATTTAAACTCACTTTACCTTACTGAGAAGAGTCGAGTACCCACTGAGAAGGGAGGAGGAGACGTTATTGTTTGGAAAATAAAACGTGGAACTCACTCGTATGAAATGCCAACTGCCAGACTCTCAGATCAAGCGCAGGATGACCCGCTAATCACTCCATATATGGTCATTGGGCTAGTGAGTCGAGTCAGAGGTCGGCGGTGTGGTGTGTGTACAGGCCTAGAGAGAGAGAGTGGGAGGAAGGCAGGCAAGGCAAGGAGGAGAGCAAGCTCAGCCAATCATGAGTCAGTCATGCTGCATCACTGGAGAGGGCGGGACGGAAGAAAATCGAGCACAAACTTCAGAAATATGTTGTACTGACACTTGCACGAGTCGTATTCCAAATAAAGGTTGT
>JAXIVD010000280.1:17500-37500 GCA_036785275.1 Cancer borealis | reverse complement strand
TAAATTTGAAGTCATACAGACTGTACATGGTGTACTCAACACATCTGTGAAGGTTTCAGGCAGTGCTCACCATTGTTTACCTAGCAAAACATCTTTCGAGTTATGTTAGGTTAATTATGTTTTGGTTAGTTTAGGTTATGTTAGGTTTGGTTCGGTGAGGTTCGGTTATATAAGGTTTTTATATTTCATTACCCAAAAGTTGGGCATTTCACCCGAGATTTTAACGGATTGTCCGCCAGCAGACAGTTCGTGAAATCAAGCGTCGGCAGTATACAGTCGGCCACCCAAGGTTGCGCAGTCAAAGGGTGCGAAATTCCAAGGGTGCGGTCAGTACCGGTGCGGCACTTATATTCAAAGGGTGCAGGGACAGAAATCTATATGCCATATTCCTAGTTCCTTCGGGTCCTGAAGATATTCAAAGGTTCCCGCTTCCCAGCCGCATATTCACCAATAGACAAATTTCCTCTACATTAGCCAATGAATGAAATAGAATCTTTAAGCCTGATATATCAAAGCAGTGTAGGTAATTTTTCAAAAAGAAAGGTTGTTTTTATGATAGACGATTTAAAATCAGAAAAAATCTTGCGCACAAAAAAGACTGGCGACATGTTGTGACATCACATGCAGGTTCGCTGCCACTCCTCCCACTAGTATGGCCCCACCCACCAGTGACCACACTGACATATCTATGCAGTCTTTCATCTGTTTTACGTTGTGTATTATAATGAAAGAAAAACAGGTTTCTTCGGGTAAAAGTCACCAAAATAGGATTAAGGGAATAGGAGAGGCAGGGAGAGGGAATGAGGGAGGCAGGAAGAGGGAGTGAGGGAGGCAGGGGGAGGGAGTGAGGGAGACAAGGAGAGGTAGTGAGGGAGGCAAAGAGAGGGAGTGAGGGAAGCAGGGAAAGGGAGTGAGGGAAGCAGGGAGAGGGAGTTAGGGAAGCAGGAAGACGGAGTGAGGGAAGCAGGGAGAGGGAGTGAGGGAAGCAGGGAGAGGGAGTGAGGGAGGCAGGGAGAGGGAGTGAGGGAAGCAGGGAGAGGGAGTGAGGGAAGCAGGGAGAGGGAGTTAGGGAAGCAGGGAGAGGGAGTGAGGGAAGCAGGGAGAGGGAGTGAGGGAAGCAGGGAGAGGGAGTGAGGGAAGCAGGGAGAGGGAGTGAGGGAAGCAGGGAGAGGGAGTGAGGGAGGCAGGGAGAGGGAGTGAGGGAGGCAGGGAGAGGGAGGGAGGGAGAGAGGCAGGGAGAGGGAGTGAGGGAGGCAGGGAGAGGGAGTGAGGGAAGCAGGGAGAGGGAGTGAGGGAGGCAGGGAGAGGGAGTGAAGGAGGCAGGGAGAGGGAGTGAGGGAGGCAGGGAGAGGGAGTGAGGGAGGCAGGGAGAGGGAGTGAGGGAAGCAGGGAGAGGGAGTGAGGGAAGCAGTGAGAGGGAGTGAGGGAGGCAGGGAGAGGGAGTGAGGGAGGCAGGGAGAGGGAGTAAGGGAAGCAGGGAGAGGGAGTGAGGGAGGCAGGGAGAGGGAGTGAGGGAGGCAGGGAGAGGGAGTGAGGGAGGCAGGGAGAGGGAGTGAGGGAGGCAGGGAGAGGGAATGAGGGAGGCAGGAAGAGGGAATGAGGGAGGCAGGGAGAGGGAGTAAGGGAAGCAGGGAGAGGGAGTGAGGGAGGCAGGGAGAGGGAGTGAGGGAAGCAGGGAGAGGGAGTGAGGGAAGCAGGGAGAGGGAGTGAGGGAAGCTCTCTCTCTCTCTCTCCCTCTCTCTCTCCCTCCCTCCCTCCCCCTCTCCCTCTCTCCCTCTCTCCCTCTCTCCCTCTCTCCCTCTCTCCCCCTCTCCCTCTCTCCCTCTAACAAATATTACTCACCTCTCTTGCAGTTGTATCCACTACTTGTAGGTCCCTCTTAGTCAATTCCTTGCCAGTTGATCTCATGGTGACTTTAGATAAGTCAAGTGTTTCTTTGCAAACACCAATGACATCTGCAAGGGAATGCAAATTCACTTTATGTCACAATTTTATAGATAGTAGTACAAGTTATTCTCAACATCTTTAGTATGTTTCAAATTTATAATTCATTACTGTTTATGTGACAAAAGAAATCTTGTTCATGCCAGATTAGTTAAAAATAAACATTACTTACCCACAATATCATCCTTTGAAAGATTTTCTATCTGATCTAGTGTCACAAAGTTGAACTGCATTGACGGGATAGAAGTTTCGTCATGGCATGGTGTGACCTAAGACACAATATCAAACAATTACACATAAACAACTGTCTGTCCATTCTACCTATCCATTCTGTTACCTTCTCCTTGGAGCAAATGATGCATTAGCACATGTACTTCCTATATTTTATTGTAGCCCATCTCTTAGAATAGTTCACCGTAAAAAATGAACTATAAGCCTCTAGGGTAAAGGCAATGTTTAAATCAAAAATTTTTTTTAGAGAGAGAGAGAGTAGAGAGAGAGAGAATATATATATATATATATATATATATATATATATATATATATATATATATATATATATATATATATACATATATATATATATATATATATATATATATATATATATATATATATATATATATAGAGAGAGAGAGAGAGAGAGAGAGAGAGAGAGAGAGAGAGAGAGAGAGAGAGAGAGAGAGAGAGAGAGAGAGAGAGAGAGAGAGAGAGAGAGAGAGAGAGAGAGAGAGAGAGAGAGAGAGAGAGAGAGACCACAGCTCTGCCACATTCAATTACTTACCTCAGTCATTCTATTGAATGTCATTTCATAATCATTTTTGAGGTTGGTATACTGTTTGTTGGCAGTCTTGAGAGTGGCAGAAGAGATGAAGTAAACACGATCAATCTGAAATGAACAAAATTTAAGAGAACAATTTTTAAGCCCCCCTTCAGTTTAACAAACTAAAAATTGGACGAGTGTGTAGGGGGAGAAATTTGAGTGAATGAGAACAAATATAAAGTAATGAAATGCACAAAGGAAATTTGATGGTAGAAGCATGAATGTTGCATTGAAAGGTGAACTGCTTGAGAAGGTGGGATGCTTTAAAAATTTAAGGTTCAAGATTACTATAGATAGAGGAATAGAGAGACAGATGAAGTAAAGGATCAATGATGTAGAAAAGGTTTTGAGAAGAAAGGAAGTGTTGAGTTGTAGAGCGATGAAACATTTGAAACATTTAATGACTGAATTGACCTCACCCTTTGGGGGCTGACTAATGTTAATCAACAATTTTGAAGGCCAGCTTTTGTGATAAGCAGAGCTTTTCAGGCTAAAGACAAGATTGTATGAAAGAGTAGCTGTGTCCACTGCACTACATGGGCTGAAACATGGAGTATGGCAGTAGCAGAGAAAAGAGACTAAATGTAATGGAGATGAGGTGGTAGAGAAGGATGTGTGGAGTAATGCATATGGATTAAGTGAGAAATGAGGTGAAGGAAAACATATACCACACACATATATATATATATATATATAT
The DNA here is from genome assembly GCA_036785275.1 of Cancer borealis. Classification (NCBI taxonomy): domain Eukaryota; kingdom Metazoa; phylum Arthropoda; class Malacostraca; order Decapoda; family Cancridae; genus Cancer; species Cancer borealis. The sequence goes on along the minus strand of JAXIVD010000280.1, from coordinate 34,036 downwards.
ATATACATATATATTGTCGACCCTCGATTCAACAGACTATTGTGGAGGGAACCCTGTCCATTAGTGTAAAAAGTCCATTGCTTGGTTAATTCTTACAGACTTCTAATGCGCTCGATTTAACAGACTAATGAGGTGGAAACCCTGTCCGTTAAGTGTAAATAGTCTGTTGCTTGGTCAATTCTTACTTCTACCCAGGGTTGCAGAGTCGGAATCGGAGTCGTAAGGAGTCGTAGGTTTTGGGTGGAGTCGGAGTCGGATTCCTAAGAGTATTAGGAGTCCGAGTCTGAGTTGGATTTGTTTTATCCGACTCCGACTATCTTAAAGTCCAATTCAGTTATTAAACGAGTAGTGAACTTTACCAGGAAACAACTACCACTCGACCATCCAACTTGTCCATGGCTGTACGGTGCATCAACTTCCCCACGAGTAGATGTACCCCAACTTATGGGGCGAATGGACTTGGGCGCATCGTCACGGGGGCGGATGGACCTGCTACCGATCAGCCAGACTCAATTATATTTTTCTGATGCCACTCCAATACACTAAAACTGAATGACAGGAAAAGGCTTTTAGGAGTTAAGGAGTCGGAGTCGGAGTCGGAGTCAGCTTTTCAAGAATACCCGGAGTCGGAGGCGGAGTCGGAACCGGCATTTTAAGAATACCCGGAGTCGAAGTCAAACTTTTCACCTCCGACTCCGCAACCCTACTTCTACCTACACGCCCGCCACCTACCGGACCAACTGTAAGTGGGTTGATCGTCCACTAGCAGACAGAGTCCGTTAAATGCGGTCTGTTAATCCATAGTGTGTGCAATAGGGGTTTCCCAGTCCATCCATAGGTGCACAATTATGACACAATTATGAAATTCCTCCAGCCTGAGTTGTGGCTCGCACTCTAAGAGTTAAATCGGGGTCCGTTAAATTAAGCTTCGACAATATATATATATACGTCTTATGATAGACTAGGCTGGTCAAGCAGAGCAGTGTGTGTTGTGATTTGGACACATGGAGAGAATGGAGGAGGACCAGTTGATGAGAATAGTAGGATTCGATGTGAGAAGCGTGAGGTTGAGAGGAATGACACGAGCAGGATGGATGGACGAAGTGGTGGAAATTAAAGTAGTAAAAGTGGAGAAGGGAATGAAGGGTGGTTGTTAAAAGTATGAATGAGTGTGTGATTGAATGGCTGCACAAGATATATGGGTTACCATTGGAAGAGGAGAAAGTATCAGGAGACTGGACAAAGGCCATCATAATCTCAGTTTATAAAGAGAAAGGTAATAAAAATTAATGTGAAATAAAAAAAGAAGTAAAAATCTTTTGTGTAAAACTGGGAAGATTTACAGAAAAATTGTTATTGAACAAGAACAGATCTCAGAGTAGGATCAATAAAAAGCAGAAAGATTTTAGAATTAGATTTTAGATAGAGGATGTGTCAATCAGATATTTTCGCTCATGATAGCTGAAAAAATTTTAACGAAAGGTAAGAAAATTTATGCTGCCTTCATGGACCTTTACAAAGCATGTAATAAATTGATTGGATGGCAATGTGTGCCACTTGGTACAGTGCCAATTAGTACACCAAACACGTAGCTTATGTCCTGAAGAATCTAGATAGCAATATACTTGAGAGACATATGAACATAGAAGTAGCATGACAAATTGATGATGATGGTAATCATCTCCCTGACTTTTCTTTTGGAGAGGAGAATTCCAAACTTCATTAATACACAGCTCAGGCTGGAGAGCGTGAGGGCCACTGCTCAGGCTGTAGGAACTTCATAGTTACATCATAATTGCGCACCCATGGATGGGCTGGGAAACCACTATTGCACTCTATGGGTTAAAAATACTTACACTCCACTGATTTCCTTGACCATGGAAATCCTATATGAGATCTATTTACTTATAAACCCTCCTGCAAGGGTGGTAGCTGAGACAAGGCAGCTACATTGAGTTCAGGAAAAAAATTAATCTCCCTTCAATCTCTACAGCTCCTCACATTAGGAAGAAATATAAAGAAGAGCTCCTCACATCCCAATTAATCAGCCTTAATGACATCTTCCAACCCAGTAGCTGATGTGTGACCAAGCCAGGTGATATGATAATACAGTTGGGTGTGGTTAATGCAATCAGTGTCCTTTGCGCACCCTTGGAAGCTAATAACCTATGGGAAATTCACTAATATATTCCGGGACTCTTAAGACTTGCCCTTTTTTGTCCAATAACCCTCGAAATACATTATATAATGAAAGAATATACAGTACATATACACATGTGATTAAATATGATAGATAATAGATAGATAATGTACTGGCAGAAGTCATTACAGTATCTAAGATGGAGGAGGAATTTCACATCAGAGAGAGAGAGAGAGAGAGAGAGAGAGAGAGAGAGAGAGAGAGAGAGAGAGAGAGAGAGAGAGAGAGAGAGAGAGAGAGAGAGAGAGAGAGAGAGAGAGAGAGAGAGAGAGAGAGAGAGAGAGAGAGAGAGAGAGAAAGAGAGCGAGAGAGAGAGAGAGCTGACATCATCACAACATGGCTGCTGGACAAAAGCACATAGAGTTCAGTCACCACACCCTTTGAATATAAGTGCCGCACTGGTACTGCCCAGACCCTTGAAATTTTGCACCCTTGGGGGACCGACTATATTAATATAATTTTAAGCAACATACTGTCTCTGATAATAGTGAAGATAAGTTTCACTAGTAACATGATGACAATTCTTGACACTCAAACGAAGGTATGGTCATGAAACGGCCACTTCACATTGATAATTAATATAATGAAGGTATAATCTCTTCATTACCTGTATCATATCATAATATTTATCCACTTCATCATTGAAAGCAGTGGCTCGCATCTCTCCTGTCTCATCCAAAAGGTCCATCGAGAAGAGTTTTCCTTCTCCCCTTGAGTTAGACCAGGTGCGGATATCAGTCTTGTTGGTGATACGAGCACAGATGGTCCACCTGCACAACAGAACAATACTTATGGCTCAAGTCTAACCAAAACTACCAAAGTATACACGCACTAGAATTGCATTTTGATGTTAGAGATCAATCTGGATTTTCAAGTACGTATAAAATTAATCATATATTTTTTCTCAACTCTGGCTATAATTTTTTTCACACAAGGTTTGTTCTTCAAATAAACTGATATGTAGCACAAATGTAACTGACAATGTGATTCCCAATGTGACTGACAATGTGATTCCTATGCCACCATGCCACTGTTTGATCACTATACTATTATGTGCATTATATTTGATGCCTTCATGATGTACCATACTAGTGTGGCTGCATTCACACCTTGTGGAGATGGCGTCTTCAAAATACACTAATTTACACATATCTACGAAAGTACACACATTGTATTTTACACATGGCATAAGAAGATACTTCAATATCTTTTTTACCTGCATCATGGTTTCAGTTTCAGATAACTAGATTCTTTATCAAATAAGCTGACAACTAATTATCTGCACTCACCTATTTTGGTATGGAGTGAGAGATTCAATGGGATGAACGTTGCCACCAGATGGAGTCTTTGTCACCCTTGGTCCCTTTGCAGGTGCATTGTGCTGGCCTAGAGGATTGCGTTGCACATTTCCACCTGTTCAAATATTACAATCAATAATACATTACTGTTCTTGTTAAAAAAAAATACAGGTAACATTTTTCTTGTTGCTCTCTTTCAAAACACTATCTTTTCAATGACAATACAAATATGATGAGCAGCTCTACACTCATTTAATAGCAACATATCAATTCACATTTACCATATAATATTTAAAAAATCATAAATGACCACAAAAGATATACAATTACTGTACATTTACATTAACAATAATGAGTCATTTGAGGAATACTTAGTATTTGAGTTTAGTTAGATGTTATGTGGAATAACTGCAGAAATGTTAAAATAAGGAGAAAAAGCAGCGATAGAATGGATGTTCATGATATGTGACATTGCATGGAGAGAGAGAGAAGCACCAGATCAATGGAAGAGTAAATTATTGTAATAATTATAAAGGGATCAGTGTTTACGTTGAAGTTAAAGTTTGCCATTTCAAAAATCATGTGTTTGGATTGGAGAAAACATATTATATCTAACAAAGAAAGTACTTGTACCTATAGCTGTAACTTTGGCTGCTGGTGTTTTGTACTGCTGCTGTGGCTGTTCCTGTTGTGGTGCACTTTTATTGAGGTCATAATTGACAGGGTTACCTAGCTTCTTCCCCACCTCTGATCCCGTCATGGTCACATTAAGGTCCAGGATGATTAATACCTGAAAAGATCACAATTTACATCGAACAAACAACCTAATAATACACATAGAGAAAAAGGACAAAGTTTATTTTTCTTCCTCAACCTTTTTTCTGCATGCATGGGGTGCCAGCTAAAACAGCAAAACAAAGTAATCTAATCTAAAGACAAAAAATGACAGCAAAATAACTGCAAATAGTCATGTCACACATCTTTATAGGACGTTCGGCGGAAGTGACTTGACTGTGTTCAAGTACTGTATATTTACCCAAATATTAGGGCATGGCTAGGGAGATGTGTTTTAACGGCCCTCCTCATTAAGCAGTCTTGATAACTTTTACTTTAGTTACTTCATAGAACCTTGAGCATGTGGATCAGTTGCAAGTTGCCGTCAGATGAACAAAACTGTCCTGCTTTACACAATGATAATAATGACACAATAAATCATATACTTGCCACAAATAAAATAAGAAAGTGGAGCCTCAGTTTTCTATTTGTTTGTTTTTTCTAATATAAAATTTTATGGATAACTGAATACCAAATAAGAATTCTTTACTACCCCTAAAAGCATCTAGAATAAGTCTGTAACTGAAACATACCTTCTTATTCTCCTGAACTGTGTTGCAAACATATCTGTCCATACGGATGATGCAGTTGTTTGTGATTTGACCCGAGTCCACCTTATCGTTGAGCTGTGTGGCTAACATAGCAAAGCTATTGGACCACTTTCCATCAGAGAGAAGGAGGCGCCACCTCTCTTGAGTACCACTGGGGATCCGCTTCATTGTCTGCAGATTCATACCCGTAAAACATTACCAAAATATGCAAGTATTAAGAGTATCATTTAGCTTCAACACTGCAAGATTGTCAAAAGCCAAAGTAACGACTGTCTAGAATAGTAAAACGGAAAATATTATTTGATTATTTTAATTGTTATTCAACATTTATATACAGTAAAATTCTGATAATCCGGAGGCCTGATGGTTCGGAAATTTTGTGCAGGAGGTAGATGGTTCAGAAATTTTGAGCCAAAATTTTATGCATGGAGATTTCCAAGCCTGACAATCCAAAAGTACAACCAACACCTTGTTTCGGTGGTCCCAGATGAAGCGGAGGTAAGTATTAGGCCACTTAGTGTTGTATTCAGTATTCAGTCATAAATTTGTCCTTTTATTCACGCAATTGCCCTTATTGAGAAAAACAATCAAATATACAGCAGAATCTTCCATCTAACGAATAATTGGTGCCAAAAAATACGAATTTGTTAGATATAGATACATAAACTTATGGGAAAAATTATAATTGGTGCCAAAACTATTTTTGTCCTTCCGAGACCTAAAACACATACAAATCACATAATATATTTATTATCCCCTACCAGAGGCTAGGGCAGACATCATGAGTGGCATAATACACCGCCAGACACTTGTTAGATGGGATGGGGGGCCAAAAAAAAAAAAGGGAACAATGAGACAACCACGGTTCAACCACGGTTGAAAGATGGCGGTGCAGGACTGACAAAAGTGACCAGTTGACAGAAATTTTTCAAAAAGTAGCCTAAATTTGCTTTAAATTTTTTTTCTCCAAATTTGCGAAGAAATCGCACTGGAGCTAAATTTTGTAGCCCAAAAAGTCGCAAGTAACGAATTTCAAAAATTAGTAGCAGATGGCATAAAAAGATGACCCAATCCACTACTTGTAGCCCAATCTGGCAACACTGAAAGTGACGAGGAGGGAGGGAGGGAGGGAGGGAGGGAGGGAGGGAGGGAGGGAGGGAGGGAGGGAGGGAGGGAGGGACACCGAGGTGTAGCAAAAATTCAGCGATCAGCAGGAAGTTTGAAATTCAATCCCGGGCGCCTGGAATAATTACCATTAGATATGAATTTTGGATTGTTAGATTGGAGGTGGGGTACAGCTTCAAAAGGGTCGTTAGATACAAATTCGTTAGATCCAAATGCGTTAGATGGAATTAAACTGTACAGTGTTATTGTAAGTGGTTAGAATAAATACACACGTGGGTAACTAGGAACATTAGAGAAAGGAATAACGAGTCAAGACTATAGTAACTAAAGCACTAACCAGCACAACAAAATCTTTCCAGGTTTTTTTCCACAAATCACCAAAAAATCTTGACGTTTCAAACCATGTCAGAACAGAAGTGCTGAAAATTTCCCAGTATTTCTGCGAAACATCTCGAGAAAGAGATGGTAAAGATATGAAAAGGATAACAGGAATGAATTTAGGATAATTGAAATAACAAAATTACAATTAATTAATTAAATGTTTATAAAATCTAAAATTATTCACATTAACTATTTTATGTTAAATCTTAGATGAATTAACATCACTCTCAGCTAGCCGGTTTCGGAGGTCCCGGATAAACAAAGCAGAGATAAACATTGCGCCACTTAGTGTTGTGTTCAGTATTCAGGCATTATTTGCCTGATTCAGACTTGGACCAAGACACCCTATGACTCTTAATTCTAAGGCAATAGGCTGATTACTGTAGAAATTATGTTAATGGCCTAAGACTTGGGCCATTAACTTAATGGCTAACTCAATTTGTACAGTATTTTTCAACTTACTAATACTGTACAGTAGTTAATCACTTGGGCCATAAACTTAATTTACTGTATTTTAATTATTAAAATTTAATAAGACTTTTTTCAGGCTTTTAGGGCATTTTTATGGGTCACGTCCACCAGTACGGAAAATCTGATAATCAGGAGTTTGTGATCTCCGCTGCTTTCCAGATTATCGGAATTTCACTGTAGATAGATTTAATATTTAAAACTTAATTATTTGAAGGCTGGCAAACTCACTCTATAAGGTGTGTTACAGTCAACCACTCCTACTTTCCTCCTTTCAAAGAAAATCATTTTACTTTTCCCAATATTCACATTTAGCTTTCTTCTCTTACATACACTATAAAATTTATCCACCTCCCTTTATCTTCACTCTCTTATAATAATGTCCCATGCAAACTAACTTGCCACCACCCCTCATCCCATTCCATTCAGTTTTGGTCTTGCACATACATTCCTCCCTTTAGCCTTCATTTCTCTCATATATCCAACCATAAATATATTACACAGCTATGGCAACATCACACATCATTGTCTCTGCCCGACTGACTCCTTCACTTAGCTCTCCATCCATTCTCACACATGCACTAACCTCCCTAAGAAATAAATAAACAAAATACTAAACATTCATAATTGTAAAATTGTTGCCAAAAGAACCATACAGTGAGCAGAAGATAGTGTAAATTACTCACTAATCATATGACTAATAATATAGAAAAAACAGACATTACTTATTTTTTCCTTAGCTAGAAATGAGACAATATTATCATCCTGTACTCACCAAAATCTGCACAACTGGTTTTTCTGGATGCCCCCCTTCAATTATATCCTGCAAATTAAGGATTTATATTTAAAAGATGTGCAGGGGTTAACAGCTATGAAAGGGAAAATAAATTAAGACTATCAGAGGAACCAATATTTCAGTTCAATAATATAGATTCAGTAAAGATTCGTTTCATGACCCATTCGATATCTCCTTACCTGCAAATTTAACCTCATATACTTGTTCAGATCACCTCAAACAGTTATGCTGCTGAATTATAGAAAAAAAAGAAAAAAAATTTCTTCTCTTTGAAAAGTAGTTTGAACAAGATTCTGTTATTTGTCAATATAAGTTAAGACATGGTTAATTTAGGTTATGTTAATTTAGAAGCTATCAATTGCTTTCTATGACTAACAGTAGGTGCAGACGCCATTTTCTTTCGAAACCACACGCCATTCTGAAGATTTAAACATTTACCGAAAAAAACTGCATTGTTAGCATAACCTTCCCAGAGCTGCAGTCAAATAAGCCTAGCCAAAACTAAACCAACCAAACCTTACTAAGCCTAACTAAATGTAAAGAAACCTAACCAAACCTAACATAATCAAAGAAATTTCTTTTTTTTTCTGTAATTGAACGGCATTACTGTTTGGCGTGATCTGAACAAGTTTCTGAGGTTGAATTTGTTGTGCATTATAAAGGTAAGGAGAGTGGGTCATGAAACGAATCTTTACCTAGATTAAACTTATAATTAAACTAGACAACTTAATTTTCTGAAAGAGATTTAGGTGAATAAACAGAAGTATGGAGGTCATGAAATCTTAAGGAAAGGTAACACTTGTGCTTGACGTTTGCAAAACAGCCTTAAGAAAAGTAATGGTATGTGAGTGGAATTTGGTCAATCAACAAGCTTGCAAAAAGAAATGAAAAAATGAAGGAATAAATTAAAGATGTATAGGAAAAAACAAAATTCAATCACATATAGTTAAGAATAAGACTTGATAAGGATTGTTAAAGTGGCGATTTATGAATGATTCTGATCTTCCTTTTGCCTCATCCACCCAAAAACCCTAGTTCCCACAGTCCCTGTGCAACATGACAGGAAAATAATTACTGGTTTGACACATGGCACAGGTACATTCTATGGATATATATGGAGATTAACGTCTTCATCCGAGGTTAATACTTACATGTCAGATAGAATTAAAGTTGCAGAATATCATACAAGATACCTATATCAACTTCCAGAAACTAGAAATATTATTTATAGGATGAAGCGATCTTACTTAACCCTGCGGGGTTCTAAGCTAAAATAACCTAACCCAAACCCCAACCTAGTTTCCGGAAGTTGATATATATTGCATGATATTCTGCAACCTTAATTTTATCTGACATGTAAGTATTAACCTCGGGAGAAAACACGGTAAAAGTGCAGAATAAGGCCTTCTGCCTTTTCTTTTTTCTCTCCTTCCCTACATACTATACATAATGTATTCAACACATCTGTGAAGGTTTCAGGCAGGGGTCACCATTATTTACCTCGCAAAACATCTTTGAAGTTATGTTAGGTTATGCTATGTTATGTTGGTTAGGTTATGTTTAAATTATAGTTAGGTTAGGTTACGGTTATGTTATGGTTAGGTTAAGTTAGTTTAGGTTCGGTTATATAAAATTTTGACATTTTAGTACCTAAAAGTTAGGGTTATCAACCTTAGATTTTTTTCTGGATTTGGGTGATAAAATGTAAGTCTTATATAATCGAATCTAGCTGAACCGAACCTAACCTCACCAGTATTATTTTACATCTTCACCATAACGCTCTAGAGAATTCAGGGTTACATTTTTGCATTACGTGATGCATTTTGAGGTTTTCTTAATTAGATTTCCGTCGCAAATTCTTAGTTAGTGAGATATTCTGTGAGACTTCTTCGAAAAATAAAGTTTTGTTTGGTTTAAACAAGGTTCTGTAATTTGTCAATGTAGGTTAAGGTTTGGTTTGGTTAAGTTATGTTAAGTTACATTAATATAGAAGCTATCAAATGTTCTCTATGACCAAATGTAAGGAGTTGGACGAGGAGCAGAACTGAGACACAGACGTAAACAAACGCCATTATGGTGAAGATGTAAAATTTTACCCAAACTTAACCTAACCATAACATAACCGTAACCAAACCTAACCATAACTAACCTAAACATAACATAACATAACTTCAAAGACGTTTTGCGCGGTAAATAATGGTGATCTCCGCCTGAAACCTACACATGTGTTGAGTACAATATGTATAGTTTGTAGGGAAGGAGAAAAAATTATGGGCAGAAGGCCTTATTCTGCACTTTTACCGAAGACGCTAATGTTATTTCCATATTTTCCAATATAATTACAAAGTAGGCCTCATGTACGTAATGACATTCGTAGGACAAATCATTTCATAACCAAATATTGAACAATCTTACAGCAATATTGAATTGAATCCGTGCAAAAGTCACGGGGCAAAACAGGCTGTTACGTATATAACCATGATATTATGGGCGCCAACTCAGCTCGGGATGTTATAGGCACCTCCATTACAGTGTGTTGGGTACAAATGTCAATCTCATGTAAACAACGACCAAAACATACTTCATCGCATCCTCACTAACATCATCATCAACTGTGTATACTTACACCAATCACTCCCGTTGTAAGAGTATCCATTTTGCGTTGTAATAAGGCTGCTGCCTGAAGAGCGCGTCCTCACACGTCGATCAGAAAACAGGTTTTGGCGGGAGTACCGAAGTTGAAAACAAGGAAAGATATGCATCGTCGTCATCAGCAGCAGCGACTTCCTCATGTGCACTGTAAAGTGAAGGCCTCCCATACCTTTTTTTTATCAATTCATCCATGTTTATTCTAAGTTACTCCAATGCAGCAAAACTTCTTTTTATGTTATCTCTCCATCTAGCTTTTTTTTGTGTGTGTATGACATGCCATTCTGTTACTCTAACGGTCCATCTATTATTTCTGCCCATGTCCACTATTTTCTTTTAATTGTGGTCAATATGTCTTCAAATTTGGTTTGCTACCTAATTCATGATATTATTTTCCTATATATTAATTTTATGCCAACCATTATTTTCCCCATCCCCCAAGCTTTCTGATCCACGTGTTAGTAGGATAATTAAAGAATGTAAAGGAGTAGTTAGCCAGCCGTTAGTTAATATTTTCAGGAAATCAGTGGATTTAGGAGAGGTTTCTTCAATGTGGAGGCAAGCAAACGTAGTTTCGATTCTTAAGGAGGGATATAGGGCATTAATGCCTAATTACCGATCCGTCAGTCTAACTTAAATTGTAGATAAATTACTAGAGTCTATTATTGCAAATAAGATTATAGAGCATTTGGAAAAGTTTAGTTTAATAAATGATAAACAACATGTGTTCAGCAAGGGTAAGTCATATCTCACTAACTTATTAACTTTTTATAGGAATGTTTATGAGGGAGTAGATAATGATGCGAATTACGATATTATATACCTTGACTTCAGTAAAGCATTTGATAAGGTTCCACATGATAGTCTATCATTGATAGACTACTAAGTAAGGTTAGAGCACATAGGATTGATGGGAAAGTTCTCCGCTGGATCGGTCATGGTTAAGCAATAGGCAGCAGAGTTACAATTGATGGTTTCAAGTCTAATTGGGGAGGGATAACAAGTAGAGTGCCACAGGGATTTGTATTAGGGCCATTATTATTCATGATATACATTAACGACTTAGACAATGTGATTAGTAGTGATATTAGTAAATTTGTTGATGATTCTAAGATAGGCAGGATTATTAAATCAGAGTCTGATGTAAAAGACTTGCAGGGGGACTTAGATAGGTTAAACGAGTGGGTGGTTAAGTGGCAGATGGATTTTAATATTGACAAGTGTAAAGTAGTGAATATTGGTAGGAAAAATCCTCAAAACAGGTACAATATAAACAGGGTAATACTGAATAGGTCAGACTGTGAGAGGGATTTGGGTGTTCAGGTTAGCTCAGACCTCCGTCCCAGAAAACAATGCATTGAGGCTAAAAATAAGGCTAATAGGTAGTTAGGATTCATTACTAGAAGTATTAAAAGTAGAAGTTCTGGTTATTTTGAAATTGTATTAAGCGTTAGTCACTAGTCAGACCTCACCTCGACTATACAGTGCAGTTTAGGTCACCGTATTATAGAATAGATATAATTTTATTAGAGTCAGTGCAGAGAAGGATGACCAAAATGATAGAAGGGATCCCTAATTTTAGCTATGAAAGGAGACTTAAGTTTTTGAAATCGCACTCACTGGAGCGACGTAGAGTAAGGGGAGATCTGATTTAAGTATTTAAGTTGGTGAACGGTTTTAATAAGCGGGATGTAGGAAAAGTTCTTACGATCAGTAGTCAGGATAGAACAAGAAATAACGGATTCAAACTAGAAAAATGTAGATTTGATAAAGAAATAGGCAGAAATTGGTTTACAAATAGGGTGGTAGATGATTGGAACATACTCAGTCAGCAGGTAGTTAGTGCACAGACAATAGGGAGTTTTGAGAGAAGACTACATAGACGACTTCATGGATGCGGATGGGAGGTGGGTGTAGGTAATAAGGGGGTGTTAGGATTAACAGAAACTATCTAGTGCAGACCTCCGGGCCTTTTGTAGCTTCCTTATATTCTTACGTTCTTATGTTAATAGGTAGAATGCATTGATAATATATATAGCTATATTTTTTTTTTCTGAAGTGATAATGGAAGACCACTTTTTATAACATTGTGTTATCTATTTGAATTTGAATTTCTAAATATTTATTGATGTAGTAAAAATACGCCCTCCTAAATCAAATCCTACGAGCAAATTTTTCGTACATTTTTTTTCCAAGACACTCAGTATGACATTACTATCAATAATGTAGCAAGCTTGCTCGGTACCATCAGTAAGATCTGGATTCACATTGTGCTGTCTACCAAAAGCACTCCCGTCTCATCCATATTCTTCTTCATTTACTTTCCATGATCTGGACATACAATGTTGTATCTTAATTTTTTTTTCTACTGCTATTTTCATGCTGACTGCTCTTCTGAACTTGCTAACTGCATGCCTCCACCCATCCCACGACCTGCTTTCTACTTCTCACCCTATTCTGTCCATCTTTCTAATGCAAGATCTTGCATTAGAAAGATGGACAGAATAGGGTGAGAAGTAGAAAGCCCAGTGTAAGACATGAATGATTGAAAACACTGGTTAACTCGAGTTAACCAGTGTTTTCAATCATTCATTCCTTACACTGGTAAACTCTGGAACTCTCTTCCTTTGTTTATTTTTCCACCTGCCTATGACTTGAACTCTTTCAAAAGAGAAGTGTCAAGTTACCTCTATGTTAACTGGACCTCCACCCCCTGCTTCTATTCCTCCTACTGTCCTCTTTACAGGGTCTGGCGACCTAAATATATATATTCTTGGATACATTCTATAATTTAATCATACATTTTAATTTCATAGTCTAGTATATAATTGTTAAACATCATCTTACTCTTTTTTTCATATTCATCTTTAAACCCACTTTAGGAGGGTGATTACATAATGCCCCACCCCAAACTATAGACCATATGGTTCTGCTAGGATTAACGAGAATGTTACCTTTCACGAAGAAGCTGCATTGAGCCAGGATCAAACCCACAAGCTTTTAGTCAGGAGCCAAGCACTGAACCACAGAGCCACCCGGCCACCACAGATGCAGTTAAACCTCTCGTCAAGGCTGTTCCTACATTCAACTCTCACACATAAGCATTCTTCCTTGTTCCAAAGATATCACTTTTGGATCTAAGGCTCTCTTCACATTGTCCATCCATCCCATTTGTGGTGTCCCTCTCAACCTCACACTTTATGGAGGGAAACAAAACTAGCTTTAGGATATGAAGTATAACTGCACACTTTTCATCATCGCTCTAAGAATACATAAGTGTAATAGCCTGATGACTGCAATTTACTTAAATGAAAATTATTTCTGACATTACACATTGAATATTTATAAAAACTGCTTCTCATCTGCATGATTAGGCATACACAATTCTGAAACTACAGAAGTACTTGAGTTTCACGTAACACAAGTTTTACTATTCTGAGTCTTATGATTCAAATTGATTGTAGAAACCTCCATTCTCTCTTCATGCTGTTTTAAAACTAAAATTAACTCAGTACAGAGAATTATCATGTATTAATGTATAGAAAACTGTTTTGGAGTGGCAATGAGCAACACGTTTTAAATACATATTACTGGATTACGACTACCCTACATATGATTACCCTTTTAGTCAAACACTACAGTCTTGTTCCATGTTGCCTTCCTTGATGCTAAATCAGCAAATACCAATAAAAATTGACCAAGTTCTGGAGTGGCAGCATCTACGTCATGGGACCATCCTCCAGTGGCTAGATCCTGGGGGCCAAACCACCACAACAAACCCCTGTCCTTTCATGAGGCACCTGGCCACACCTAGGCAAATACCACAATCTTTACACAATACACACAAATAATTGTTTTTATGACACTGACAAATGCCTTTTCAGCAGTCATTTCTCTCCTCCTTTTAGCCAGAGCCATTGAAGCAAACAATCATAGACATCAATAACATGACATACACTCCATGAAAGTCCTGTGGCAAAACCCAGTTCAGGCAATGGCCTATCTCAGGAGCTCGGGATTGTTCAGCCAGGCAGCATCAGGAGCAATAACAACAACAACAAGGTGACCACTTATTTCATACACAAGAGGTCAAAAATACTTAACCATATACTCTAGGATTTTCTAGCTTTACACAAGATCCCCAGAACATGGCATGCATCAAACTCAAGTAACTTCTGCAGTTGGTCATTTTAATCAAGGTTCATCATTGCAAAGTATAAAAAATGTAACATAGAAAAGTTTCATTTAGTTATAATCCCCAAATAGAACCAATCAATCTTCAACTTTCAATTTATGAAATATTTAAGCTTGTATGGGCTCAAGTGTTTTTGAACATAATCTTGCAAGGAGTCCTGAAAGCTGGAGTAGTGATGAGGTGCCTTGGACGATGCGCATGTGTGTGTAGCCTATTTCCTGCAATAAAGAATAATATGACAAACCACTGGTAAGGGACACCTGTGGACAACTACTTCATGTCATTTTAAGGCCATAAAGTTGGTGGAACTGATTACTTGTGGATTTCACACATTTGCACGGGTCTTTTTTTTCCATTAAAAGGATACTGGCTAAGGAAAAACAAAAATAAGTAAAAATATATCCCTCTTGTCCCCTAATCCCTGCGAATATTAGGGAAGGAGTGTGTTTCCACTTTTCCAGGTGGTTGTAGTAGCAAACAAATCAGGCAAAAGCATTCCAGTTTTCAATAGTGAATGCCAATGTTTATATCCTATCCTCTGGAGCCTTCTTCACCTACAAGGTGAATAAACGGGGCAGAAAAAAGTCCAAGGAAAAGGAAATAAAATGTCAAAATGGAATTTTGTGCATGCAGTCAACTTTTGTTCACAGTCACACATATTGCTACTTATACCAATTTCTATATTTTCTTTTCACAAATCTAAAATGTTTCCAATAATTTACTTAATTTATCTAACACTTTCATAGTACTATACATGAATATATAAATAATTCTTACCTTAATAAATTC
This sequence comes from Cancer borealis, assembly GCA_036785275.1. Lineage (NCBI taxonomy): Eukaryota > Metazoa > Arthropoda > Malacostraca > Decapoda > Cancridae > Cancer > Cancer borealis. The sequence continues at coordinate 18,750 of JAXIVD010000280.1, read as the reverse complement.
CAGTTTTTGGAATTCTGCCATATCTGTATTCTTACATACTCTGAAGATAATGGCGATGATATCTTCTGGTGCGTAACCCAACTTCCAAAGATGAGCCAATATCTGTTGATAAAGTACATCTAACATAATAAATGCATATAATAAAAGTAGTTAAATATTTTTTCATACAATTGGAAACCTTCCACAGGATATTTTTACTTTTTATAAAAAAAAGTTTGCCCTATACAAACATATTAATTTAATTAGCAAAGTGATGCTGCTTGCCACTTGTCACCACTTCCATTCCCACATTACAACATGATATTTTGTCTCTAACCAGCAACCAGCAGCTCCACACCGGTATTGCCATCAATGAGTTTGCTACCCTTCTCCCAGAAAACACCTGTGTGTGTGAGTGTATTTACCTAGTTATAGTATACAGGGCTTGAGCTACACTCCCGTGGTCCTATCTCCGTATCTATATTTGTCTACTTTTTCCTTCAGTTGATGTACATTCTTTGCCATTATCACCTCTTCCTTTAGTCCATTTCAAGTATCTATACTTCTTTGGGGAAAACTGTACTTTTTTGTATCTTTCAAACAAATTCCTTTATGCAATATTTTCTTGTCTCCTCAAATTTCTAGCCTCTCCTTTTCTTCTCAATATTAGGTCTTCTCTATTTGCTTCTTCCAGGTTGTTCATAAATTCATATATTGTGATTAAGTCACCTCTTTCTCTTCTTTCTTTCAATGTTGTTAAGTGCATTTCTTATAATCTTTCCTCATATGGTAGATCTTCCAATTCTGGCACCATCTTAGTTGCAATTCTCTGTATTCTTTCTAATTTCAACACATGCTTTTTCTTGTGCGGGGACCATATTACTTCTGCATATTCCAGTTTTGGTCTGATCATATCTTTATCTTTATCTTTATCTAGGAAATTAAAAGCCATTTGTATATTCCTTAGCATCATGAAAGTGTCACCAAATATTCTATTTACATGTTTCTCTGGTGATAAGTTGTCCTGTATTACCACTCCCAAATATTTTTCTTCTTTTGCTATTGATATAATATTTTCCCCTAACTTATACGTCCATGAGGGTCTCATTGTAATTTTTTTCCCATTTCTAATACATGGCATTTTTTTGCATTAAATTCCATTTCCCATGTGTGTCTGTGTCTGTGTGTATTATAATGAATAGGAGAATTTTCAATGTGTAGTTAAAATGAGCAGTTATTATAATTTCCAAAGACTGGTTATGTGCATACCA
>JAXIVD010000280.1:2500-15000 GCA_036785275.1 Cancer borealis | reverse complement strand
TTTTTTGTCTGGATTTGATTATCAACAGATAAAAAAAATTTAGGAATTTCTATATTACATAAAATCTGAAAACTAAGAAAAATCAACATACGAAGTTAACATAAGAGGTGTTCTTTCACCAAGACAATGCTCTGGGTCACAAATTTGTAATAGTACTTGTTGGTATACATGAATATGGATTCCAACTTGTCAAATATCTACTCTATTCACCAGATTTGACTTCCCTCAAGCTATTAACTGTTTCCTAAAATTAAAAAAGAGCTTGGCGGTGACCACTTTGCCACTGATAATGACGTCATTTATGCTGCAGATAATTCCTCAGAAGACCAAGATGCTACCTTCTACAAAGATGGGATCCGTATACTCCATACCTACTGTGAAAACTGATTATCAATTTTTCTTAAATAAAATTCTTGTACTTTAGGCCATGAGCTTATCAATCACCCATCATACTTCAATCACCACGCTTCTCCCTTCCCTTCACCTACACTGCACACTTTATGCTGACAACTCTAGCCATGTTGTGCATTTGTAGTGCCAAGAGAGGAAATCAACCATTATCTGCATTTATACAGGTAAAACAGTTTCTTCAGTAATGATGCATTATGCAAGTAAATGAGTAATTTCTAGGAGAGCACCAATTATTGGTAGAATTTTAACATATGTGGCTATCTGATACATAACACATACACATATTTGTCACCACTGCACATAAAAACACTATTTAACACAATAAAAATGTTTCTCTTACCTATCTGCTTCATCCAAAATTACAATTTTATGCTTTCCTTTTGGGAGTGTAACTTTCTGCTGAGCAAACATCTTAATTTTGTTACGGACTACATCAATGCCACGATCATTTGAAGCATTCAGTTCCATCACTGCTTCTCGGAAACTAGGACCAAGAAGTGCTCTTGCTAGACATAATATCGTGGTTGTCTTGCCCACACCAGGTGGTCCCTGAGAAGTGTAAAGAAGTAATTATTAAATAAATCACTACTGCAGTATTATACAAATCAATCATTACCATCATCGGCACAGTCACTTCTTTTAATTTAATACATTCCACACAAAAAATTTAATGTAACTGATCTGAATATTTACAGGTGTTCTGGAAGTTACATTGGTAGTACAAGCTCAACACACTGAAAGTAATGAACAACACATTTAAAGAACTGTTTATAGCAGTGATTTCATAACATGAATGCAAACATCATAATTTTAATCTTTAATTTTCTTAAAACATATCTTCCTTACAGCAATGATGATATTTGGAACATTGCCTTGCTTGGCAAACACTTCCAATCTTGCCACAGTTTCTTCATTACCAACAATTTCTTGAAAAGTTGAAGGCCGGTATTTTTCAATCCTGAAACAAATGCATAGTTACATATTATTGATTTTCTTTTTTTGAAATGTACACCAGAGCCTCATGAGTGAACTTCAACAAATGGAAATGGGTACAACTAATTAACCTATCATGGCAAAATACAAAGAACAAATTCTTTACATTTTAATTGAGCATGAAAGTAATTCTGCTGCACCCACCAAAAGGTTTGAATACCACTCACAGTCAGCAACATATTAAAGGCAATATTACACATGAAATGACTCCTTGGACGAACGCCTTTCCATCAGCAAACATCATTTGTCAATGTAAGCAGAACAATCAAAATACACACACACACACACACACACACACACACCAATGATCAATGTGCCAATATTACACCAGGGCAGCGAAAGGATACCATTAGAAAGGCTTAGATCTAATCAAATTCATACTTTCCTTTATCAATTGCTACTGTAGTTATCAATAAATGTTCAAATGTTAAAGATGCTTCACTATTCAGCCATGCATGCAGAACAATTATATATGGTACTGACTTATTGCTTTGTGCTGTATATTACATCACATATCTCAAAATGTAACTGATGCTGAATCCATACTAGCATGGGGTTAAAGCTATACAGTAAAACCTTGACGTTATATCCGATAATTCGTTATATCCAAAGTTCGGTAAAAATACCGAACGAGTTCGCTATATACGGGGTTTTGTTCATTAAGACATTAAGAGAAGGAGTCCTCAAAGCCATTTCTCAGTAGGTAGTACTGTAGGTAGTAGGTACATAGTAGGGAGCAAGTGACGAGAGCACGAGAGCGACCAACCGTTCACAATGAGAGCTAACTGTGGACTGAGTGGCATATGCGTTGGCGCGTTCATGTTCAAACCAAGTGGAGAGTTCGCTATAAGCAGGTTCCTTAGATCGAGGTTTTACTGTATAAATTTTTGTGTATATACTTATTATTAGTACATATAACAACTACTTTGTATAAATTAATTCATAATTCAATTATTTCAATAGTTAATATTTCAGCATGAGGACAGATTTCTACAACCAACCATTACTAAAGGAATGCACACTCACAGGTCACTGTGATTGTAAAGAAATGTCTGTAGAAATGCGATGCGCTCCAGTCGCTCGAGCTATCAATCATACATGCAAATGCACAGTGATTGTAAATTGAAAAGGTGCAGTATTACAGATCGATCGTAAACGCAAAACGTCATAAACCTATGCATTGTATAACACTGGAGTAGTATTTTTTTCTAATCTAATTAAATCTAACCTAACCTAACAATTAGGGTTCCACCCCTCTAGGGTGACCACCTCAGGCTCAGAAAAATAAGGAACACATATGTTTATGACTTTATACTTAATGATTATAATGATGGTGAGCGGGATGAGCCAGTACAAGGTTCGGGTGCAAACATGTGTCATCTGCACAGTATCATGGGCATTTTGGTTTTCTATGCTACATTATGCCTACATATGAGTTACGAGGATTGCAAGCGCTTACTCTATTAATAGTTTAGATACGTATAACTACCAATAACATTAATAAGTAATGACATTACAACTATCCAGTTAATTTCCCAAATACATGACACGTTGTGAGACATACACTACACTAACATGTTTATCAATACAGTCATTCATGCTAATTATAGTATAAATACAATGGTAAAGAAGTTAATTTCTTTATTATTACATCATTCACATGTTGATTATTCACCCAAATCTTAAACATTTCAAGACAAGTAATGACTATATAATGAACATCAATTACTCTGAATTCTGGAATTAAAATGTAAACAGTAGAACTATTCTACCGTCTACTGCTTGACTCATTCGGCCTTAGCTTAACCATTTAGACACCCAAAATACGGAACAACTGACGTTCCTTATTGGTTCCAAACGGAACGCAGCATTCCACTCTCCAATACAGAATGATTCCGTATTTCAAGAGACAGGTGGTCACTCTACACCCTTCTCAACCTACCAGTCAGTTTTAGAACATAACCAATATCACAAGAACGAGTGATTTCAGATGAAAAAGCAATACAGTTAGAGTGTAAGTGATCACATTGTTTAACATTCAATATCCTATATAAACTGCACTGCAATTAGGTAGCTATAGACTAAATAGTTATGATAGGGTTAACGAGAGTGCTGCCCCTCTCATCCAGAAGCTGCAGTGAACTAGGGTCGAACCCACAACCTTTAAGTCATAGTACCACTGAGCCACGTGAACTTATAATTACCATGGTGTGTGTATTGTCTTCAAAGTTGTGGCTGCCGCTGTGCCATCATTTCTAGATTCTTCAGCGATATCCACCTCCATCACCGAATCATCACCTGCCATGTTTTAATGTTTATGTTTACGTTTGTACACGTCTGAAATTGGCGGGAAGGAATCAACAGTCAACACACGAGGGTACTATATCTTACTAAGGAAACGTCATTGTAATAATATTGAATTTTATGGTATGCCAATATATCACATAAATTATGTATTAAATGTATGATATTCTTAAATTCGTAACCTTTTCCAATTTACCAAAGAAAGTCATTTGTCGATCAGTAAATATTCGACACTGGTATTTTTTTCCCATATGTTTCTAAGACTCAAAATTTCAAATCATAACTATATCTCATAATTCACATTGAGAAAGCATACTTCAGAGGAAGTAATCTACATAAGTGGTAATAAAAAGTGACATCGGCCTCTTCCAGCAGGAGTCTTCTGTGAGTATTTGTGAGTAGTTACGACTTTTGATTTTACTCACAATATATCATTAAATATTGGTGAAACTTCAAAAATACGTCCCAGGTCATTGAAATCAAGGGTGTACATCGCCTCATACTATTTTCCCGCCAGTGTTTGTGTGATGCCGTTGTAAAGCTAACAAGCATCACCATCACATTCCCGGTGAAGGTTGTGTCTGCTTTTCTTCCACATTATGAACGATAGAAATGACAACCGTGTAAGTAATTCATGATTCTATTGTAAGACTAATTTATAAGATTGTGTGTATAGAGATCACTGATATATATTTGTGTAGGCGTCTTCCTTTTACTACTGTGGCGGCCCAGCTTGCCATGGGTATATGTTCATCATTTATTATAACTTGCAGAGCGATGAGAAGCGATGTGCTCAAGTGGCAGTGGAGAGCATCATTACGTGGGGGGAAGCAGTGGGTGTGGCAGATCTGCCGCAGGACTTAGCTCGGGTTATTGCAGCAGATGTCACTTACAGGCTCCGGCAGACCCTCAGTGTAAAGATGTTATTTAATTTACCTTTCATGTGTCGAAGTTGAAATTAAAATTAGCTATGCTCCAGTTGCCAGCCACAGATAAATTAAGTGTAAAATAATTCATACCACTTTTATGTCTTGTAGGTGTGTGGACAGTTCTTGAGACATAGCAAGAGGCGCAGACTTACCCCAGATGATATCAATCGAGCCCTTTTGTGGATGGACGTCCCTTCTGTCAATGGGTAAGCTTCTCTCCATTACCTGTAGATAAATTAAGTTCTATAGAAAAAAAATAGTCATTGAATTTTAAGTATGTCAAAAGGTAGATGGCTTAATAAGGAGAATCCATTAGAGAACATTTTATCACCTGTACAAATAGATGATTGTGAAGTATGGTTAACGTCAAGGATTGGAGCATGAATGTGAAAGAGGAATGAAAAGTATAGATTTTAATAGTGGATTGTATATGAGGATAGCGATAGAGAATGATCTTAAGCATTGAAGTGTTCAATAAAAGAAAGGGTAAAAAAATATATGTTGTGATGGTGTATACACATCAAAAGGACGGATGATGATAGATTGCCTGAGAAAGTGTTGAGGAGTTAAGTAAGTGATGCCAACAAGAGAGAGATGGTGGGGCCCTCTTTTAGTGTGGGGAAATAAAGGTAAATAGTATGCAAGAGAACATGAAGTGTTGAATCAAAGAGTAGCACGAACACCACTTTGGCCAAAAGTTATTGTCACATGTAACTTCTTAAGAGTCCTGATTTCTTGTTATGGTTATTTAGTTAGTGATGATCGTTATAATTTTACCTTATTGTTTGTATAATATCATAAGCAACCTTATCCATAAAAATATTTGGCCTTAAAGTACATAAATGACGAAATGTTTTTAAATCTATCCTGGATTCTGAGCCTAAGGCCAACTTATAACTGCAAAGTGTGTATTTACAATTGTGGATTGAGTTGTTTGAACATTGTATTGTCTCCTTTGTCTCAGGTACACAAGCAGTGACCCAGTGGAGTGGCAAGCCGTGCCTGAGGTAGGAGTGCACATCCCACATGATCCCATAGTGAACCTTGCCAGCACAGGCCTTAGTGGAGACATATTTCATCAGCCTGGCAGCCCATGTGTCAGAGGTCAGAGAGGACTTCAACAGATTCAGTATTAGTTTAGTTTCCTAAATGCATATGTAGTTTGAACAAATATATGAATAATTTTCAATACCATAACACTTCTTTTATTAATTGTAAATATGTTTTTTAGTATAATATAGCATAGATAACTTACATATTCAGTATTAGTTTTGTTTTCTCAATACATATGTTGTTTGAATAAATATATGATAATATCAATATCATAACACTTCTTTGATTAATTGTAAATATATTTTTTAGTATAATACAACATAGACAGCTTGATTCTGTTTCCTTGCAGGAGAGTGGGCCTACATCACAGGACACACCATAGTGAAGGGAGAAGGTGGTGGAGATCCGATACCTGCACCTCTGCCTCTTGCAGCAGACCACCTACAGTATTACAAGACACTGTTCACTGTTATTACTGGGCCATCTAATGACCTCTTCAAAGTGCGTAGTCAGTGTTAGTGATGCTGAGACAAACCAGTATTAATATTTGTTGTTCAAAATTGAAATTCATTCGTCCTTGGAAATGTATATAAAAATGTTGTTAATACTAATTTTTCTTTTTTTTCTCTCTCTCTCTCTCTCTCTCTTAGATGATGTGCGAGGATGTGGCTGTTAACCCTGGTGTGAATGGTATTGTGGGTTACATTGTGGGAGGAGTGATGCGAGGGGCTCAGAGGGCAAGGCAGAAGCCGTGCATTCTTCGCCGGCTGCTCCTCATAGTACAGGCGCTCCTCCTCAATCCAACCCTCCACTTAGGGCCACAAAACTATGTGAGTTGTCAACATATGTGTCCTTTCAAAACTATTAAGCGGTCCCTTACAGCATCAAAGTTCTACCAGGGTTGTTTGTAACATTACAATTTTATTGTGTGCTTATACAATATCTTCTCTATGTGGATCTGCTGATTTAGAATAGATATTTGCATGTTATTAGCAATAACGTAGACAACAGTGATAGAGGGCTAAGAACACTTTCCCCAATTACTTTATATTCCCTTAAAATAGAGAAAACACATTTGAGGTCCTTGGTGTTACTGTGAGCACCAAGCTAGTATCACACCATTCAAGACAATGCAAGTTTTTTCCTCCTTTTAATATTGTATAATGCATCAGAGGAATTATGAATTTTAATCTTCTCTGAATTTGGACTAATAATGGAGTGAAAAACCAAAATAATAGCAGCGCTTGTAATTGTCACTTCCGTAAATGCTATGTGACATTCCAAGTAGGTTTTTATATAAATGCGTCTTGAAGTTTATAGTACTTGGCATCTGCCCTTGTTAAACAGATGGTAAGTGATAGGAGCAGAGGAGCTGCCATGAATAGGTCAATTAGCCTCTTGCAGCCTCCTTATTTTTTTATGTTCTTATGTTACATTTGAGCCCACATTTGTGACCCAGTGCATAGGAAGGTTAGCTTTTTACTTATATGAACTCAAATTTGTAAAGAAGTGCATTTATTAGTGTCTGAAATCAAGGAGTGGAACGGTGAGCATTAAGGAAGTTGATGCTGGTCATTGGGTTGCATCAGGAGGGAACAACACCTGGATGAGGGAAATGAAGAAGTGAATGCTCAGAAGGCTTGTGGCTGGAGCACATTGTTGATTCTGTTTCAAGTTATTGAGAATGGAGTTGAGTGTGTTTGTGTGGAGGCTTGGATGGAAAAACTTTAAGGCATGCAATTCGTAGGTGTGTGAAGTAATATGCCGGCCAGAAAATATTTTGTAAGTTGGCTTTTCTTATTTTGTAACCAAATATCCTACACGTGCCAAAAGATAACTTTAAAATGGTCAGTTATAGTTTAATTTCATACAGAATCTTCTATGCATAGTGTGGGCAACAGGTATATGATTTTTATTTATTTTATTTTATTTTATTTTTTATTTATTTTTTAATTATGATTTTTATTTATTTTATTTTATTTTATTTTTTATTTATTTTTTTATTTTTTTATTATTATTATACATTATGATGATGAGTTAAAGCAATTGTCTCCCCACTAGATGCGTGACATCATCAATGTGCTTGTATACTGCATCATCATTGAACGCAAGTCCCCCCAAGACACTCATATGATCCGCAGCCTGGCCTGCAATGTGCTGCTTCAGGTAAAAATCTTTTCTATCTTTACTGTAGAAGATGAAACAGTCTTGAAGTGAGGTGATAGTTACACAAAGTTTGGACACATATTTTTTAGTAATCGAACATGGTAATGGTCTTGTATATGTGATATTTTACTGGTTAATACCCTTTACTTATTTTTTGTCTCATCCTCACAAATTATAGAAGAATAGGGATATATTTACTTATATAGTGGTTTTTTTTTCTCACTGCCTAGTGGTAGAGGCTGCAAGAATACCGCCACTGTATTCCCTGCGGCTTGTAAAATGCTGCATTTATTATGAGATGAAATCACAAAGAATTTTTTTGATAAAACTCATGACGTGCATAATGTTTAATGTTATTGTATAATTTTACTATTATTTTTCAAGTAATATAATTCTTTCAATGACATAGTTATTGCAAATAGTAGTAGAATAGCATGATCTTTACTGTATTTAATTTATTGGCATTTTATCTTATTTTGTTTTAAATCCTGTGCAAAAGCGATAGTCAGCTTCATTGGAAAGTTATCTTTATTCTTGACCTAAGCTATCATTGATAAATGTTTATTTGTTTTCATAATTTTTCTGAAGGGTTAATATTTTTATATCATAGTTTTCCTATTTATATTTTTGAAAATATGCTTAGAGCGATGCAAATTGATAAGATGATTGAAAATAGTTAAAGTATACAAAATTTGGGGAAATAAACATTATGAGTGCACCAGTCAGATGACAGGGGGGGAGGCAGGGGGCGTGGCTTCAGTTTAACCATTTGTAACTTTTTTTTTCATATTTACACTGAAATGATCTGAAATCAGACTGTACTTTAATTCATAATTTCATCTGGCATCTTAAAGTGATCAATATGCTTCCCATTCCATTACATGTAGAATTGTAAAGGATTGAATGAAGATAGTAATATACATCACCCTCTGTGGTGAGAGTGAAGTTGAGGTTTTGAAGCTAATACCACACAGCTCCACTAACTGTTCTGTTCCCTTAGGTGGTGTCACGAGAGCCTGGATGTCGGGTAACTTGGGAGGGTGTGGTGAGCAGTCTGGGAGGAGTGGTGGCTAGCAGCAGCAGACCCTGGGGACAACACGTAGGAGCACTCATTGGCCTTCTCACCCTAGGTTGTCCTGCACTCCTTCACAGTCTCACTCCCATTGCCCGGTCGTACCACAACCGCTTAGCTCATGCTATTGCCCAGGCACCCAGCCCCAGCACCCGTGATGCCCTGGATGCACACACGGCCAAGTGCCTCTTGCTGGTGGGTACTGGTATTGTACTGATGCTTCACTGTCCAATAACAGTGAAGGAATGCAACACCAACACTATCTGGTTGATATTTAAAAGCATTCTTGGACAGGACTGTTGACCAGAACCTTTTTTCAGCTGTCTTTTCCCAGGAATGCTCCATGTATCCTGTATCTTTTTTATGCCCCAAGCTTTTCCCATATTTCACATCCTCAGAGAGATTTTGGATTTACGATTATTAATTTTGGCTGTCATCTTGCATATTTAGGGAAGATTTCAAAGTGTTACTTGTATTGTATTAAAAAAATATTTTGGAACCAATAAAATAAGGAAATATACTAGTTGTTGATATAAAATTAAATTACTTTTCTTTCAGGCTGGACTTGTCAATGTCATGAAAAGCTATGTTAAGAGTCTCCCAGACAATATGGTCATGTTTTCATCAACAAAGGAGTCCACATCACCTCCAGCTGCCTCTATGTCATCCAGTGGGATGGGTGATGGTGAGGTGCCATTTGAACAGGTGCAGGAGATCTACAACCTTGGAGAGGAGGCATATGGGTCAGCCTTTATATCCCAGGTGCCAACTGTTTACCTGTGTTGCACTCCTAATCATGTTCCCAGCTTCTTACAGTCATCTGTGTACATAGACCAAGCCATCTCAGGGGATGCTCTTCTCAACCCTCCAGCTGCCAAGCGACCCAAACATAAAACTTTAGCGTCACACCACCACCACCAGTCACCTAACAGAGCCAAGGCAAGGAGGAGCCACCAACCTTATTCACCAACACAGGTTTTTGAGGGGTACAGGAGCCTCCCTGAAAAATCTTGCATCCAATTTAATATTGGAGGTCCAACCAAGAGCATCAACAAACTGAAGAGGAGAGAAAGTTCTTTGCCCACAGTTGTGCCCCACCCACACCGAGCCCTCCTTGCCCGCTACTGTGCCCGGCTCACTGGCTGCATGCCCCATAACACCTTCACTAAGCCCCTACATGCTCCACTAAGACCTGGACCTTCTCTACAATATCTCATCCTGTAATTTTAAGAAGGAAATGTTCCACTAACTCCTTATTATTTTGTATATGTATATGTATGTATATATCTGGTATGAAAGACAACTGTAATAAACTTACAATATAAAGACCATTTGTTTTCTCACATTAAGCTTAAACCATGAACCCTTGAATCATCAGCCTGAGAAAGATGCACTGGGGTAGTGCATAGGACTTAGGACAAAGCTACGTAGAAGGTTTGAGAAAACATACAACATAATTGGTTATGAATTGTAGAGCATATGTTAGATGTGGAAATAGTGTGTGAGTGATTTTGTGTTTGAGTGAGGCTACGGCAGGGATATGTGGTGTGACAATGGTTCAATTTTGATATGGATGATGTGGTATGGAAGGTAAATACAAGAATGTTAGAAGTCTCAGGTTGATGATGATAGAGTGGAATCTAAATCGGCTACTGTTTGCAGATGATATTGTGTTGGTTGTGGATTCAAAGGATAGATTGTGTCAGCTGGTGGAGAAAATTGAAAATGAATGAGAGTAGGAGTAAAGTAATGAAATGCACTAGGTAGGTTGGTGGTAGAAGGATGAATGGTGAACTGCTCAAAGTGGTGGAATGTCTTGGATATACAGGGTCAATGAATGATGTAGATGGAGCACTAGAGACAGATAAACTACAGGATCAGTGATATAAGAAAGCAGGAATGAAGTGTTCAGTTGCAGAGCAATATGATGACTGTAAGAATAAGGTTGCATGAAGGATTAGTTGTGCTAATTCCATTGTATGGGGCTGAAACGTGGAGTAATGGATGTAACAGATGAAGAGATTCAATGTAGTGAAGATGAGGTATCTGAGGAGTATGTGTGGAGAAACACTTATGGATCGAGTGAGGAATGAGAAAGTGCGAAGGAGAATTGGTGATATGAGAGTTTGATGGTTGAGCAGAGCAAAATGTCTTACGGTAGTTTGGACATAAGGAAAGGATGGAAGAGGACTGGTTGGATGAAGGCCTAGGCTATACACAAAAACCATGGCAGGCTTTGTCTTGACCAAGATCTATACATACAATATAGACCTTGGTCTTGACTACTCCCCTTTTAAAAAGGATAGCCAAATTTATAGAGAGATAGCTGTGTTTATGTATGTGTGTATATAGGCTACATATATATATATATATATATATATATATATATATATATATATATATATATATATATATATATATATATACATATATATATATATATATATATATATATATATATATATATATATATATATATATATACACATACTAGCAGAATACCCGGCGTTGCTCGGAAAGACACAATGTGGTCCCATTCAGGGACGTATATTCCTTGGAGGAAGTATAAGAGGAGAGGCCATGACGTCACACGAGTGAAGCCGCTATAAGCTCCGCCCACCTATGCAAGTCAACCCAAAACATTGCTCTGCTGACTAGAGCCCCGACACTCACCCACCTCAATACTATGTTGTTATGCCGGCTTGTTCGGCCTATGGCTGCACCAGAAGTGAGGATGGAGAAATGTCATGTCACCGGTAAGGTGTAGAGATTTTCACGGCCAATCATTGTATGAAATGCTAGAAAACTGTGTACTTTTTTTCATTTTTTATATATAGTATATCATAGAAGCTCTACATGGAAGGGTATATAAGTCAGTTTCAGAGATGATAAGTTTAGTAGATGCTCAGTATAGATGATAAACGAGCAAGATTTACAGATAATCCTTACGGAGGAGGCGTGAGTATATATTTACTTTTCATAGTGTAAAGAATAAAGGAAGACAATTTTGTCAGTTTTTTCACTCAATCCTGTAAGTTCATTTCATGCTGTATCCGTTCAAACAAATTAATAATTACTAATCACATGATATATTGAGGAATCAAGGCAAAAATTAAAACTTTAACGCACGACTCTCCCTTAAACTTTCCCAATGTTTTGGGTTGAATTGTATACTCCGCCCACCAGATAGGCTCCACCCACTCGGCTTCACTTCCCACTGTAGAGCGGTATGGGACGGGGCCTCTCCCCTTATACTTCCTCCAAGGTATATTCAAGGTATGCTAGGTGTGCGCCGCACATCCTCAGCCAGAGAGAGAAATGCATGATAGTTATAAATAAATTCAGCAGTAAGTGGGAAATGATATTTTTCTTATTGTTTTTAGCCATGTTATAATATTTTGTATTATAGGTGTTCTGTAGAAGCACTGCACCACGTTGTGGTAGTCTCCGTGAGTTGTGACAGTGACCTTGAGGACTGCTGTGAGGTGCCACATTATTACACCACCAGGGAAACGTGTTGATGGGAGCCATTTAAAATTCTGGTCAACGCTAATGAAAGTTTTAAATAATTA
>JAXIVD010000279.1:180850-191551 GCA_036785275.1 Cancer borealis | reverse complement strand
CTATTACTATTTCAAACTAAATGATTCCAAAAGAAATACTAAATATGGCAAAAAAAAAGAGACAGTTTTCTGCAGTTTGATCACGTCTGAATGCACAAGTTCTTTACAAGGTGTGATATATCAAAAGGCAGATTATAGTATCATGATTGAGGGATTGAACAAGCACGCAAGCAGTGTGTGGAGGCCTTTCTGCCGTGACCATTCCCTTGGATGTTCCTAGGAAAAACGAGTCATTAGAGACTACAGATAGAATGTGTGTGTATATATATATATATATATATATATATATATATATATATATATATATATATATATATATATATATATATATATATAAATAAATAAATATATATATATATATATATATATATATATATATATATATATATATATATATATATATATATATATATATATATATATATACACACACACACACATGGATCCTTGACCACCGCGCGTAGACAGAGGGCGATTATCCAGCTGCCCCACGCCGTAGTTGTTGAAGTCAGCGAGCGCCAGAGAGACTGGAGATGCAATGGGGAGCTCGGACATATAAATTATATTTCATGATGTCTTAACTCATCTCCTAATTATATGATATAACTAGGAGATGAGTTAAGACATCGTGAAAGGTTAAGTCTACCCTGATGTCTTAGAGGAGGTGTACGATAGTTGAATGCTCACGAGTGAACGAGGTGAATGTTTGAGTGAACGAGTGTATGGATGAACTCTTGTGTGGCTCGAATGTTTCTGATTCCATTTCATAGCACGTGAGTTCCTGAGTGTTCACATCACGTAGCTTAGTTGATATCCTGCTGCACCAATGTACAGATTACCTCAGTAAAGAGCACCTGCAAACAATTTGTTTTTCTAAGCTGTAGGGATAGAAGAGTCAACTAGCTCCAGTTTCTGTGATTGATATTTCAAAATTTTTAAATGAAATTATAAGATGGATTTCTGATTATAATTTCTTTTCAGTATATTAGTTTCATTATGCATCTTAAGGTTTTATAAGATTCTCTATGACAATGAAAGGAAAATTATTAAGGCCCCCTGTCTGAAACAGCCTAGTTCCATAGCCTTCTAAAACAGCCTAGTTCCATAGCTTTCTACAATAGCCTAGTGCCATAGCTTTCTACAACAGCCTAGTGCCATAGCCTTCTAATACAGCCTAGTGCCATAGTCCTCTAGAATAGCTTAGTGCCATAGCCTTTTACAACAGCCTAGTGCCATAGCCTTCTACAACAGCGTAGTGCCATAGCCTTCTACAACAGCCTAGTGCCATAGCCTTCTACAACAGCCTAATGCCATAGCCTTCTACAACAGCCTAGTGCCATAGCCTTCTACAACAGCCTAGTGCTATAGCCTTCTACAACAGCCTAGTGCCATAACCTTCTACAACAGCCTAATGCCATAGCCTTCTACAACAGCCTAGTCCCATAGCCTTCTACAACAGCCTAGTGCCATAGCCTTCTACAACAGCCTAGTGCCATAGCCTTCTACAACAGCCTAGTGCCATAGCCTTCTACAACAGCCTAATGCCATAGCCTTCTACAGCAGTCTAGTGCCATAGACTTCTACAACAGCCTAGTGCTATAGCCTTCTACAACAGCCTAGTGCCATAGCCTTCTACAACAGACTAGTGCCATAGCCTTCTACAACAACTTAGTGCCATAGCCTTCTACAACAGCCTAGTGCCATAGCCTTCTACAACAGCCTAGTGCCATAGCCTTCTACAACAGCCTAGTGCCATAGCCTTCTAAAACAGCCTAGTGCCATAGCCTTCTACAACAGCCTAGTGCCATAGCCTTCTACAACAGCCTAATGCTATAGCCTTCTACAACAGCCTAATGCCATAGCCTTCTACAACAGCCTAGAGCCATAGCCTTGCCCAACAGCCTAGTGCCATAGCCTTCTACAACAGCCTAGTGCCATAACCTTCTACAACAGCCTAGTTCCATAGCCTTCTACAACAGCCTAGTGCCATAGCCTTCTACAACAGCCTAGTGCCATAGCCTTCTAAAACAGCCTAATGCTATAGCCTTCTACAACAGCCTAATGCCATAGCCTTCTACAACAGCCTAGTGCCATAGCCTTTTACAACAGCCTAGTGCCATAGCCTTCTACAACAGCGTAGTGCCATTGCCTTCTACAACAGCCTAGTGCCATAGCCTTCTACAACAGCCTAATGCCATAGCCTTCTACAACAGACTAGTGCCATAGCCTTCTACAACAGCCTAGTGCTATAGCCTTCTACAACAGCCTAGTGCCATAACCTTCTACAACAGCCTAATGCCATAGCCTTCTACAACAGCCTAGTCCCATAGCCTTCTACAACAGCCTAGTACCATAGCCTTCTATAACAGCCTAGTGCCATAGCCTTCTACAACAGCCTAGTGCCATAGCCTTCTACAACAGCCTAATGCCATAGCCTTCTACAGCAGTCTAGTGCCATAGCCTTCTACAACAGCCTAGTGCTATAGCCTTCTACAACAGCCTAGTGCCATAGCCTTCTACAACAGACTAGTGCCATAGCCTTCTACAACAACTTAGTGCCATAGCCTTCTACAACAGCCTAGTGCCATAGCCTTCTACAACAGCTTAGTGCCATAGCCTTCTACAACAGCCTAGTGCCATAGCCTTTTACAACAGCCTAGTGCCATAGCCTTCTACAACAGCCTAATGCCATAGCCTTCCACAACAGCCTAGTTCCGTAGCCTTCTATAACAGCCTAGTGCCATAGCCTTCTACAACAGCCTAGTGCCATAGCCTTCAACAACAGCCTAATGCTATAGCCTTCTACAACAGCCTAGTGCCATAGCCTTCTACAACGCCTAATGCCATAGCCTTCTACAACAGCCTAGTTCCGTAGCCTTCTATAACAGTCTAGTGCCATAGTATTCTACAACAGCCTAGTGCCATAGCCTTCTACAACAGCCTAGTGCCATAGCCTTCTACAACAGCCTAATGCCATAGCCTTCTACAGCAGTCTAGTGCCATAGCCTTCTACAACAGCCTAGTGCTATAGCCTTCTACAACAGCCTAGTGCCATAGTCTTCTACAACAGACTAGTGCCATAGCCTTCTACAACAACTTAGTGCCATAGCCTTCTACAACAGCCTAGTGCCATAGCCTTCTACAACAGCTTAGTGCCATAGCCTTCTACAACAGCCTAGTGCCATAGCCTTTTACAACAGCCTAGTGCCATAGCCTTCTACAACAGCCTAATGCCATAGCCTTCCACAACAGCCTAGTTCCGTAGCCTTCTACAACAGCCTAGTGCCATAGCCTTCTACAACAGCCTAGTGCCATAGCCTTCAACAACAGCCTAATGCTATAGCCTTCTACAACAGCCTAGTGCCACAGCCTTCTACAACAGCCTAATGCCATAGCCTTCTACAACAGCCTAGTTCCGTAGCCTTCTATAACAGTCTAGTGCCATAGTCTTTTACAACAGCCTAGTGCCATAGCCTTCTACAACAGCCTAGTTCCGTAGCCTTCTACAACAGTCTAGTGCCATAGCCTTCTACAAAAGCCTAGTGCTATAGCCTTCTACATTGGCCTAATGCTATAGCCTTCTACAAAAGCCTAATGCCATAGCCTTCTACAACAGCCTAATACCATAGCCTTCTACAACAGCCTAGTGCCATAGCCTTCTACAACAGCCTAGTGCCATAGCCTTCTACAACAGCCTAGTGCCATAGCCTTCTACAACAGCCTAATGCCATAGCCTTCTACAGCAGTCTAGTGCCATAGCCTTCTACAACAGCCTAGTGCTATAGCCTTCTACAACAGCCTAGTGCCATAGCCTTCTACAACAGACTAGTGCCATAGCCTTCTACAACAACTTAGTGCCATAGCCTTCTACAACAGCCTAGTGCCATAGCCTTCTACAACAGCCTAGTGCCATAGCCTTCTACAACAGCCTAGAGCCATAGCCTTCTAAAACAGCCTAGTGCCATAGCCTTCTACAACAGCCTAGTGCCATAGCCTTCTACAACAGCCTAATGCTATAGCCTTCTACAACAGCCTAATGCCATAGCCTTCTACAACAGCCTAGAGCCATAGCCTTGTCCAACAGCCTAGTGCCATAGCCTTCTACAACAGCCTAGTGCCATAGCCTTCTACAACAGCCTAGTGCCATAGCCTTCTAAAACAGCCTAATGCTATAGCCTTCTACAACAGCCTAATGCCATAGCCTTCTACAACAGCCTAGTGCCATAGCCTTTTACAACAGCCTAGTGCCATAGCCTTCTACAACAGCGTAGTGCCATAGCCTTCTACAACAGCCTAGTGCCATAGCCTTCTACAACAGCCTAATGCCATAGCCTTCTACAACAGACTAGTGCCATAGCCTTCTACAACAGCCTAGTGCTATAGCCTTCTACAACAGCCTAGTGCCATAACCTTCTACAACAGCCTAATGCCATAGCCTTCTACAACAGCCTAGTCCCATAGCCTTCTATAACAGCCTAGTGCCATAGCCTTCTACAACAGCCTAGTGCCATAGCCTTCTACAACAGCCTAATGCCATAGCCTTCTACAGCAGTCTAGTGCCATAGCCTTCTACAACAGCCTAGTGCTATAGCCTTCTACAACAGCCTAGTGCCATAGCCTTCTACAACAGACTAGTGCCATAGCCTTCTACAACAACTTAGTGCCATAGCCTTCTACAACAGCCTAGTGCCATAGCCTTCTACAACAGCTTAGTGCCATAGCCTTCTACAACAGCCTAGTGCCATAGCCTTTTACAACAGCCTAGTGCCATAGCCTTCTACAACAGCCTAATGCCATAGCCTTCCACAACAGCCTAGTTCCGTAGCCTTCTATAACAGCCTAGTGCCATAGCCTTCTACAACAGCCTAGTGCCATAGCCTTCAACAACAGCCTAATGCTATAGCCTTCTACAACAGCCTAGTGCCATAGCCTTCTACAACAGCCTAATGCCATAGCCTTCTACAACAGCCTAGTTCCGTAGCCTTCTATAACAGTCTAGTGCCATAGTATTCTACAACAGCCTAGTGCCATAGCCTTCTACAACAGCCTAGTGCCATAGCCTTCTACAACAGCCTAATGCCATAGCCTTCTACAGCAGTCTAGTGCCATAGCCTTCTACAACAGCCTAGTGCTATAGCGTTCTACAACAGCCTAGTGCCATAGTCTTCTACAACAGACTAGTGCCATAGCCTTCTACAACAACTTAGTGCCATAGCCTTCTACAACAGCCTAGTGCCATAGCCTTCTACAACAGCTTAGTGCCATAGCCTTCTACAACAGCCTAGTGCCATAGCCTTTTACAACATCCTAGTGCCATAGCCTTCTACAACAGCCTAATGCCATAGCCTTCCACAACAGCCTAGTTCCTTAGCCTTCTACAACAGCCTAGTGCCATAGCCTTCTACAACAGCCTAGTGCCATAGCCTTCAACAACAGCCTAATGCTATAGCCTTCTACAACAGCCTAGTGCCACAGCCTTCTACAACAGCCTAATGCCATAGCCTTCTACAACAGCTTAGTTCCGTAGCCTTCTATAACAGTCTAGTGCCATAGTCTTTTACAACAGCCTAGTGCCATAGCCTTCTACAACAGCCTAGTTCCGTAGCCTTCTACAACAGTCTAGTGCCATAGCCTTCTACAAAAGCCTAGTGCTATAGCCTTCTACATTGGCCTAATGCTATAGCCTTCTACAAAAGCCTAATGCCATAGCCTTCTACAACAGCCTAATACCATAGCCTTCTACAACAGCCTAGTGCCATAGCCTTCTACAACAACCTAGTTCCATAGCCTTCTACAACAGCCTAGTTCCATAGCCTTCTACAACAGCCTAGTGCTATAGCCTTCCACAACAGCCTAGTGCCATAGCCTTCTACAACAGCCTAGTGCTATAGCCTTCTACAACAGCCTAGTGCCATAGCCTTCTACAACAGACTAGTTTTATAGCTTTCTACAACAGCCTAGTGCCATAGCCTTCTGCAACAGCCTAATGCTATAGCCTCCTATAACAGCCTAGTGCCATAGCCTTCTACAACAGCCTAATGCCATAGCCTTCTACAACAGCCTAGTGCCATAGACTTCTACAACAGCCTAATGCCATAGCCTTCTACAACAGCCTAGTGCCATAGCCTTCAACAACAGCCTAGTTCCATAGCCTTCTACAACAGCCTAGTGCCATAGCCTTTTACAACAGCCTAATGCCATAGCCTTCTACAACAGCCTAGTGCCATAGCCTTCTATAACAGCCTAGTTCCATAGCCTTCTACAACAGTCTAATGCCATAGCCTTCTACAACAACTTAGTGCCATAGCCTTCTACAACAGTCTAATGCCATAGCCTTCTACAACAGCCTAGTGCCATAGCCATCTACAACAGCATAGTGTTATAGCCTTCTACAACAGCCTGGTGCCATAGCCTTCTACAACAGCGTAGTGCCATAGCCTTCTACAACAGCCTAGTGCCATTGCCTTCTACAACAGCCTAATGCCATAGCCTTCTACAACAGCCTAGTTGCATAGCCTTCTACAACAGCCTAATGCTATAGCCTTCTACAACAGCCTAGTGCCATAGCCTTCTACAACAGCCTAGAGCCATAGCCTTGTCCAACAGCCTAGTGCCATAGCCTTCTACAACAGCCTAGTTGCATAGCCTTCTACAACAGCCTAATGCCATAGCCTTCTACAGCAGTCTAGTGCCATAGCCTTCTACAACAGCCTAGTGCTATAGCGTTCTACAACAGCCTAGTGCCATAGTCTTCTACAACAGACTAGTGCCATAGCCTTCTACAACAACTTAGTGCCATAGCCTTCTACAACAGCCTAGTGCCATAGCCTTCTACAACAGCTTAGTGCCATAGCCTTCTACAACAGCCTAGTGCCATAGCCTTTTACAACATCCTAGTGCCATAGCCTTCTACAACAGCCTAATGCCATAGCCTTCCACAACAGCCTAGTTCCTTAGCCTTCTACAACAGCCTAGTGCCATAGCCTTCTACAACAGCCTAGTGCCATAGCCTTCAACAACAGCCTAATGCTATAGCCTTCTACAACAGCCTAGTGCCACAGCCTTCTACAACAGCCTAATGCCATAGCCTTCTACAACAGCTTAGTTCCGTAGCCTTCTATAACAGTCTAGTGCCATAGTCTTTTACAACAGCCTAGTGCCATAGCCTTCTACAACAGCCTAGTTCCGTAGCCTTCTACAACAGTCTAGTGCCATAGCCTTCTACAAAAGCCTAGTGCTATAGCCTTCTACATTGGCCTAATGCTATAGCCTTCTACAAAAGCCTAATGCCATAGCCTTCTACAACAGCCTAATACCATAGCCTTCTACAACAGCCTAGTGCCATAGCCTTCTACAACAACCTAGTTCCATAGCCTTCTACAACAGCCTAGTTCCATAGCCTTCTACAACAGCCTAGTGCTATAGCCTTCCACAACAGCCTAGTGCCATAGCCTTCTACAACAGCCTAGTGCTATAGCCTTCTACAACAGCCTAGTGCCATAGCCTTCTACAACAGACTAGTTTTATAGCTTTCTACAACAGCCTAGTGCCATAGCCTTCTGCAACAGCCTAATGCTATAGCCTCCTATAACAGCCTAGTGCCATAGCCTTCTACAACAGCCTAATGCCATAGCCTTCTACAACAGCCTAGTGCCATAGACTTCTACAACAGCCTAATGCCATAGCCTTCTACAACAGCCTAGTGCCATAGCCTTCAACAACAGCCTAGTTCCATAGCCTTCTACAACAGCCTAGTGCCATAGCCTTTTACAACAGCCTAATGCCATAGCCTTCTACAACAGCCTAGTGCCATAGCCTTCTATAACAGCCTAGTTCCATAGCCTTCTACAACAGTCTAATGCCATAGCCTTCTACAACAACTTAGTGCCATAGCCTTCTACAACAGTCTAATGCCATAGCCTTCTACAACAGCCTAGTGCCATAGCCATCTACAACAGCATAGTGTTATAGCCTTCTACAACAGCCTGGTGCCATAGCCTTCTACAACAGCGTAGTGCCATAGCCTTCTACAACAGCCTAGTGCCATTGCCTTCTACAACAGCCTAATGCCATAGCCTTCTACAACAGCCTAGTTGCATAGCCTTCTACAACAGCCTAATGCTATAGCCTTCTACAACAGCCTAGTGCCATAGCCTTCTACAAAAGCCTAGTGCCATAGCCTTCTACAACAGCCTAGTGCCATAGCCTTCTAGAACAGCCTAGTGCCATAGCCTTCTACAACAGCCTAGTGCCATAGCCTTCTACAACAGCCTAGTGCCATAGCCTTCTACAACAACCTAATGCTATAGCCTTCTACAACAGCCTAGTACCATAGCCTTCTACAACAGCCCAGTGCCATAGCCTTCTACAACAGCCTAGTGTCATAGCCTTTTAGAACAGCCTAATGCCATAGCCTTCTACAACAGCCTAGTGCCATAGCCTTCTACAACAGCCTAGTGCCATAGCCTTCTACAATAGCCTAGTCCTATAGCCTTCTACAACAGCCTAGTGCCATAGACTTCTACAACAGCCTAGTGCCATAGACTTCTACAACAGCCTAATGCCATAGCCTTCTACAACAGCCTAATGCTATAGCCTTCTAAAACAGCCTAGTCCCATAGCCTTCTACAACAGCCTAGTGCTATAGTAATATTTATATGTATAAATCACTAAAAAAAATCTGAATCTAAATATAATAATAATAATAATAATAATAATAAACGGTTTACTTTTATTTTTTACTTTATAGTTGCAGCCGGTTAGGCAGAAAATCCACAGACTGAAAGAACTTGAATGTCGAGCTGAGTGGCTGGGGGATCATGGTGTTCTCCACAGTCAAATCCCTACAAACAGAATGGTAAGACCTGTGAAAATAAAACACGTAGACTTGGAGATGTTAAAACAAAGATTAGAAGAATGTGAGATCCCGAACGGAAGCGAGAGCGTTGATGTGAGTGCGAACCGAATAACCGAAGCTTTGTACGAGTTTGTGAGAAAAGCAAAGTGTAAGCAACAAAATAGCGGAGCAGGGAGTGGAAATGAGACACAAAGTAGATGGGAGAGAATGGTGATTAATAAAGAAGATGCAGAAATTTGGAGAGCTGTAAATTGGGCGAATGAACTTAAACCTGATGAAAACCTTGTTAAACCATCTGATAATGAATTCAAAGAGTACATAGAGAGTACCCAGAATTTACATGATATACCAGTGTTTTTGGAGGAACTGAACACTCGAATCACTATACCGGTGTTAGATGACCCAATAAGAGTTTTAGAGACAGAATGTGAAGCCAGAAATATGAAAGCAAATAAAACCTGCGGTCCAGATGGTCTTACCCTGGGATTTTCAAGATGTTACCTGGCCCCTGGTTACTTGTTCTCACAACAATATTTAACAGTATTATTAGCGGAGGCATTTACCCCGCCACTTGGACACGTGATAAGATGTTCACTATTTATAAAAAAAAAAAAAAAAGGTGACAGAGCGAACCCGAAAAACTACAGAGGTATGAGTGTCATCAATAGCTGTGTAAAATTATATGATATGATTTCATGTTCAAGATTGAAACAATGGTTCAAGCCATATAGAGAACAAGCCGGGGCTCTGGAGAAGCGAGGATGTACAGAGCATATTGTGACTCTTCGCATCCTGTGTGATTTGGCAAAGAGAAAAAAGTATAAGCTTTATATTTCTTTTGTAGATTTTTCTCAGGCGTATGACCTTGTGCCTCGTCAGGTATTATTCCGTGTACTAAAACGTTTGAGGTGCGGCGCGGTGATGATGGCGGCGCTGGTATCCATGTACACCATGACTGAGAATGTGGTGGGCGCAGCGGTGGTGGCGGTGACGCTCGGTGTGCGCCAGGGCTCGCCCGCCTCATGCTTATTATTTATAATCTTCCTCAACGATCTTATTAAGATGTCAAAGGAAGGGGCGGGAGTAGATGGCTTTGTATCATGGCTTCACGTTCACGTTCAAAGTTCTTTGTAGTAAATGGAAGTGAGGTGGAGAAGGAGTCCCTCTGAGTAGATGACTTAATTGTAGAGTGATGTGATAAATATGCTTATCTAGGATCACCTTTTACTGCTGATGGCTCCGTATCGTCTGTTGTCCGAGCACACGCAATGTCAAAGATTCCACACGTTCTTAAATTTGTATCTTTAATGAAAAAAATTTGTGACATTCCCTTCTTTGTTAAAAGACGTGTGTTAGACGCCGCACTCATGTCAGCCTTGCTGTATGGCTGAGTCCTGGCTGACTGCTGACCTTAAACCAATTACGAGCCTATATAACCGGTGTATTAAAGAGCTCCTGTGTGTCAGAAGATTCATTTGTAATGAGATCTGTTATACATAGGCTGGGTACCCATCTCTTCGACGAATTGTAAAGAATAAACAGCATAAGTTTTTTCGCTAGATGTGGCAAGAATGATCCAACATGGTAGACGACCCTCTCATGTTTGCTATAAACCTGGCACTCAGCAGCAATTCACCAACAGCCAGACTCATACAACAGTGTGTAACGACTGAGGTGGGAGATGTCACGTATGTGCACGATGATGGTACATCAAGTCTGAGAAACAGCGACTCGTCCCGACGTAAAACTTATGTTGAACTCAATCCGAGCGTCACTGTCCACAATATCTACAGCACACGTCATACAACAAACGAGATACATAGGATATCGTTCACGCGTTTCCG
>JAXIVD010000279.1:125850-173350 GCA_036785275.1 Cancer borealis | reverse complement strand
TCCAGATAGATTAAAATAAGACTATACAAAGGCCAGATGAACTCACCGTGATGAGTAAATGGCCATCCAATTCCAGCTATGGGTAAAATAGCGGGTTAGCAGGGAATTACTCCCTCAGAATCTCTATGTTTTTGCCCTTTGCTAGAAGTCAACTAAGCACCAGATGTTCCTAGTTGGGATTGGACTTGCAACCCTTCCTCGCAAACGCAATCCTCACTACGAAAAGTATCCCATGCGAGTTAACCTTATTTTGCTTCATCGTAAGCGTCACCAACACCGAAAGGCATTGCTGAGCCTCGACCCGGAAAAACTACTTTCATGATCATGGTGTTTCATGTGCTAGATAAGTATATAAAAATAACTAAAAGATTAAGAAATGTGTGTATAATGTACCTGCGGCCAAACTAACTCCGAAATTACCAACGAACACCATTGACAGGCTCTAGATAACCCAAGTGTCACCTACATGGGGACAAAATACACAATCAACCAACTAATCAACCAACAGGCAGCAAGATAAGTAAAAATACGTTTTATTATTTTAGATATAATGTTTTGTTTATTCCGAAATTTTTTTTTTCCTTCATTTGCATGTTTACGTCTCTGATCTGAATTGTTCTCTGTTTATGGTACCATGTAACTATGTACAACTAGTCGCATGGTCGGGCTGTCGGCGACTAAACCAGCTCTTCCACTAGAATACAAGAGAGGAGGGTGTGTTGGACATCAAAGTTTTACTCATTTCAAAGAAGAAATAGTGACGTTGCATCTGCTAAAGAAATTTTCATTGTATGTTTCAAGGTAAGTGTATACAGTAGATGGACTCCAATCAAGATTAAGTTCTTCTCTGTGACAGCAGGTGAATATTTTGAAAAAATAAGAAATGTATTGTTTGGATATAGACTCCAATATAAAGTACGTCCTTCTCTGCGACAGAAGGTGAACACATTTATACACAATAAGAAATGTGTGTTTTGTATATAACTTCCAATACAGAGTAAGTCCTTTTCAATGAGAGAAGGTGAACACATTCATACATAACAAGAAATGAATTTTTTGTTATATAAACTATACAGAGTAAGTCCTGCTCTATAACAGAAAATAAATTGCGATAATGTAATTTCTCACTAGCAAAAATATCGCACTCAAGTTAATCGCAGAGGTCACCAACACTGGATTGAAATGGTGAGCATTGGCCTTTGAAAACTGCGTTCATAATCACAAACATAATTAAAGGGCTCTAGATAGACCATGTGTCACCTTGATGGGGAATTGATAGGCAACCAACCAACAGGCAGTAAGGTAAATAGAGGTGCGTATTATTTTTTTTTCATATATATTTTTTTTTTTCCCGAAATAAAAATTTCCATTGCAGATTTATGTGTCTGGTCAGAATTGTTTTCTGCTACTGGTACCATGTAACCCAGTACAACCAGCCGCATGGTCGTACTGTCGGCGACTATATCGGCCTCACCACTGGAATACCAGTGAGGAGGGTGTGATTGACATCCAGATGGATTAAAATAAGACTATACAAAGGGCAGATGAACTCAGAGTGATGAGTAAATGGGCATCCAATTCCAGCTATGGGTAAAATAGCGGGTTAGCAGGGAATTACTCCCTCAGAATCTCTATGTTTTTGCCCTTTGCTAGAAGTCAACTAAGCACCAGATGTACCTAGTTGGGATTGGACTTGCAACCCTTCCTCACAAACGCAATCCTCACTACGAAAATTATCCCATTTGAGTTAACCTTATTTTGCTTCATCGTAAGCGTCACCAACACCGGAGTGCATTGCTGAGCCTCGACCCGGAAAAACTTCTTGCATGATCATGTAGTTTCATGTGCTAGATAAGTATTTAAAAATAGCTAAAAGATTAAAAAATGTGTGTATAATGTACCTGCCGCCAAACTAACTCTGAAATTACCAACGAACACCATTGACAGGCTCTAGATAACCCAAATGTCACCTACATGGGGACAAAATACACAATAAACCAACTAGTCAACCAACAGGCAGCAAGATAATTAAAAATACATTTTATTATATTAGATATAATGTTTTGTTTATCCCGAAAATTTTTTTTTACTTCATTTGCATGTTTATGTCTCTGATCTGAATTGTTCTCTGTTTATGGTACCATGTAACCATGTACAACTAGTCGCATGGTCGGGCTGTCGGCGAATAAAGCAGCTCTTCCACTAGAATGCAAGAGAGGAGGGTGTGTTGGATATCAATGTTTTACTCATTTCAAAAAAGAAATAGTGACGTTCCATCTGCTAAAGAAATTTTCATTGTATGTTTCAAGGTAAGTGTATACAGTAGATGGACTCCAATCAAGATTAAGTTCTTCTCTGTGACAGCAGGTGAATATTTTGAAAAAATAAGAAATGTATTGTTTGGATATAGACTCCAATATAAAGTAAGTCCTTCTCTGCGACAGAAGGTGAACACATTTATACACAATAAGAAATGTATGTTTTGTATATAACTTCCAATACAGAGTAAGTCCTTCTCGATGAAAGAAGGTGAACACATTCATACATAACAAGAAATGAATTTTTTTTATTATATAAATTATACAGAGTAAGTCCTGCTCTATAACAGAAAATAAATTGCGAGAATGTAATTCCTGACTAGCAAAAATATCGCACTAGAGTTAATCACAGAGGTCACCAACACTGGATTGAATTGGTGAGCATTGGCCTTGGAAAACTGCGATCATGATCACAAACATAATTAAAGAGCTGTAGATAGCCCATGTGTCACCTTGATGGGGACATGATAGGCAACCAACCAACCAACCAACAGGCAGTAAGGTAAATAGAGGTGCGTATTATTTTTTTAACATATTTTTTTATTTTTCCCGAAATAAAAATTTCCATTGCAGATTGATGTGTCTGGTCAGAGTTGTTCTCTGCTACTGGTACCATGTAACCCAGTACAACCAGCCGCATGGTCGTACTGTCAGCGACTAAATCGGTCCCACCACTGGAATACCAGTGAGGAGGGTGTGATTGACATCCAGATAGATTAAAATAAGACTATACAAAGGCCAGATGAACTCACCGTGATGAGTAAATGGCCATCCAATTCCAGCTATGGGTAAAATAGCGGGTTAGCAGGGAATTACTCCCTCAGAATCTCTATGTTTTTGCCCTTTGCTAGAAGTCAACTAAGCACCAGATGTACCTAGTTGGGATTGGACTTGCAACCACTTCCTCGCAAACGCGATCCTCACTACGAAAATTATCCCATTCGAGTTAACCTTATTTTGCTTCATCGTAAGCGTCACCAACACCGGAGTTCATTGCTGAGCCTCGACCCGGAAAAACTACTTTCATGATCATGGTGTTTCATGTGCTAGATAAGTATTTAAAAATAGCTAAAAGATTATGAAATGTGTGTATAATGTACCTGCCGCCAAACTAACTCTGAAATTACCAACGAACACCATTGACAGGCTCTCGATAACCCTAATGTCACCTACATGGGGACAAAATACACAATCAACCAACTAGTCAACCAACAGACAGCAAGTTAAGTAAAAATACATTTTATTATTTTAGATACAATGTTTTGTTTATCCTGAAAAATTTTTTTTCCTTCATTTGCATGTTTATGTCTCTGATCTGAATTGTTCTCTGTTTATGGTACCATGTAACCATGTACAACTAGTCGCATGGTCGGGCTGTCGGCGACTAAACCAGCTCTTCCACTAGAATACAAGAGAGGAGGGTCTGTTGGACATCAATGTTTTACTCATTTCAAAGAAGAAATAGTGACGTTGCATCTGCTAAAAAAAAATTCATTTTTTGTTTCAAGGTAAGTGTATACAGTAGATGGACTCCAATCAAGATTAAGTTCTTCTCTGTGACAGAAGGTGAACATTTAAAAAAAATAAGAAATGTATTGTTTGAATATAGACTCCAATACAAAGTAAGTCCTTCTCTGCGACAGAAGGTGAACACATTTATACACAATAAGAAATGTATGTTTTGTATATAACTTCCAATACAGAGTAAGTTCTTCTCAATGAGAGAAGGTGAACACATTCATACATAACAAGAAATTAATTTTTATTATATAAACTATACAGAGTAAGTCCTGCTCTATAACAGAAAGTAAATTGCGAGAATGTAATTCCTCACTAGCAAAACTATCGCAGTAGAGTTATTCGCAGAGGTCACCAACACTGGATTGAAATGGTGAGCATTGGCCTTGGAAAACTGCGTTCATGATCACGAACATAATTAAAGGGCTGTAGATAGCCCATGTGTCACCTTGATGGGGACATGATAGGCAACCAACCAACAAACCAACAGGCAGTAAGATAAATAGAGGTGCGTATTATTTTTTTTTTAACATTTTTTTATTTTTCCCGAAATAAAAATTTCCATTGCAGATTGATGTGTCTGGTCAGAGTTGTTCTCTGCTACTGGTACCATGTAACCCAGTACAACCAGCCGCATGGTTGTACTGTCGGCGACTAAATCGGCCCCAACACTGGAATACCGGTGAGGAGGGTGTGATTGACATCCAGATAGATTAAAATAAGACTATACAAAGGCCAGATGAACTCACCGTGATGAGTAAATGGCCATCCAATTCCAGCTATGGGTAAAATAGCGGGTTAGCAGGGAATTACTCCCTCAGAATCTCTATGTTTTTTTCCTTTGCTAGAAGTCAACTAAGGACCAGATGTACTTAGTTGGGATTGGACTTGCAACCCTTCCTCGCAAATGCAATCCTCCACTACGAAAAGTATCCCATTCGAGTTAACCTTATTTTGCTTCATCGTAAATTTCACCAACACCGGAGTGCATTGCTGAGCCTCGACCCGGAAAGACTACTTTCATGATCATGGTGTTTCATGTGCTAGATAAGTATTTAAAAATAGCTAAAAGATTAAGAAATGTGTGTATAATGTAACTGCCGCCAAACTAACTCTGAAATTACCAACGAACACCATTGACAGGCTCTAGATAACCCAAGTGTCACCTACATGGGACAAAATACACAATCAACCAACTAGTCAACCAACAGGCAGCAGGATAAGTAAAAATACGTTTTATTATTTTAGATATAATGTTTTGTTTATCCCGAAAATGTTTCATTCCTTCATTTGCATGTTTATGTCTCTGATCTGAATTGTTCTCTGTTTATGGTACCATGTAACCATGTACAACTAGTCGCATGGTTGGGCTGTCGGCGACTAAACCAGCTCTTCCACTAGAATACAAGAGAGGAGGGTGTGTTGGACATCAATGTTTTACTCATTTCAAAGAAGAAATAGTGACGTTGCATCTGCTAAAGAAATTTTCATTGTATGTTTCAAGGTAAGTGTATACAGTAGATGGACTCCAATCAAGATTAAGTTCTTCTCTGTGACAGAAGGTGAACATTTTGAAAAAATAAAAAATGTATTGTTTGAATATAGACTCCAATACAAAGTAAGTCCTTCTCTGCGACAGAAGGTGAACACATTTATACACAATAAGAAATGTATGTTTTGTATATAACTTCCAATACAGAGTAAGTCCTTCTCAATGAAAGAAGGTGAACACATTCATACATAACAAGAAATGAATGTTTTTATTATATAAACTATACAGAGTAAGTCCTGCTCTATAACAGAAAATAAATTGCGAGAATGTAATTCCTGACTAGCAAAAATATCGCACTAGAGTTAATCGCAGAGGTCACCAACACTGGATTGAAATGGTGAGCATTGGCCTTGGAAAACTGTGTTCATGATCACGAACATAATTAAAGAGCTGTAGATAGTCCATGTGTCACCTTGATGGGGACATGATAGGCAACAAACCAACCAACCAACAGGCAGTAAGGTAAATAGAGGTGCGTATTATTTTTTTTAACATATTTTTATATTTTTCCCGAAATAAAAATTTCTATTGCAGATTGATGTGTCTGGTCAGAGTTGTTCTCTGCTACTGGTACCATGTAACCCAGTAAAACGAGCCGCATGGTCGTACTGTCGGCGACTAAATCAGCCCCACCACTGGAATACCAGTGAGGAGGGTGTGATTGACATCCAGATAGATTAAAATAAGACTATAAAAAGGCCAGATGAACTCACCGCGATGAGTAAATGGCCATCCAATTCCAGCTATGGGTAAAATAGCGGGTTAGCAGGGAATTACTCCCTCAGAATCTCTATGTTTTTGCCCTTTGCTAGCACCAGATGTACCTAGTTGGGATTGGACTTGCAACCCTTCCTCGCAAACGCAATCCTCACTACGAAAAGTATCCTATTCGAGTTAACCTTATTTTGCTTCATCGTAAGCGTCACCAACACCGGAATGCATTGCTGAGCCTCGACCCGGAAAAACTACTTTCATGATCATGGTGTTTCATGTGCTAGATAAGTATTTAAAAATAGCTAAAAGATTAAGAAATGTGTGTATAATGTACCTGCCGCCAAACTAACTCTGTAATTACCAATGAACACCATTGACAGGCTCTAGATAACCCAAGTGTCACCTACATGGGGACAAAATGCACAATCAACCAACTAATCAACCAACAGGCAGCAAGATAAGTAAAAATACGTTTTATTATTTTAGATATAATGTTTTGTTTATCCCGAAACATTTTTTTTCCTTCATTTGCATGTTTATGTCTCTGACCTGAATTGTTCTCTGTTTATGGTACCATGTAACCATGTACAACTAGTCGCATGGTTGGGCTGTCGGCGACTAAACCAGCTCTTCCACTAGAATACAAGAGAGGAGGGTGTGTTGGACATCAATGTTTTACTCATTTCAAAGAAGAAATAGTGACGTTGCATCAGCTAAAGAAATTTTCATTGTATGTTTCAAGGTAAGTGTATACAGTAGATGGACTCCAATCAAGATTAAATTCTTCTCTGTGACAGAAGGTGAATATTTTGAAAAAATAAGAAATGTATTGTTTGAATATAGACTCCAATACAAAGTAAGTCCTTCTCTGCGACAGAAGGTGAACACATTTATACACAATAAGAAATGTATGTTTTGAATATAACTTCCAATACAGAGTAAGTCCTTCTCAATGAAAGAAGGTGAACACATACATAACAAGAAATGAATTTTTTTTATTATATAAACTATACAGAGTAAGTCCTGCTCTATAACAGAAAATAAATTGCGAGAATGTAATTCCTGACTAGCAAAAATATCGCACTAGAGTTAATCACAGAGGTCACCAACACTGGATTGAATTGGTGAGCATTGGCCTTGGAAAACTGCGATCATGATCACAAACATAATTAAAGAGCTGTAGATAGCCCATGTGTCACCTTGATGGGGACATGATAGGCAACCAACCAACCAACCAACAGGCAGTAAGGTAAATAGAGGTGCGTATTATTTTTTTAACATATTTTTTTATTTTTCCCGAAATAAAAATTTCCATTGCAGATTGATGTGTCTGGTCAGAGTTGTTCTCTGCTACTGGTACCATGTAACCCAGTACAACCAGCCGCATGGTCGTACTGTCAGCGACTAAATCGGTCCCACCACTGGAATACCAGTGAGGAGGGTGTGATTGACATCCAGATAGATTAAAATAAGACTATACAAAGGCCAGATGAACTCACCGTGATGAGTAAATGGCCATCCAATTCCAGCTATGGGTAAAATAGCGGGTTAGCAGGGAATTACTCCCTCAGAATCTCTATGTTTTTGCCCTTTGCTAGAAGTCAACTAAGCACCAGATGTACCTAGTTGGGATTGGACTTGCAACCACTTCCTCGCAAACGCGATCCTCACTACGAAAATTATCCCATTCGAGTTAACCTTATTTTGCTTCATCGTAAGCGTCACCAACACCGGAGTTCATTGCTGAGCCTCGACCCGGAAAAACTACTTTCATGATCATGGTGTTTCATGTGCTAGATAAGTATTTAAAAATAGCTAAAAGATTATGAAATGTGTGTATAATGTACCTGCCGCCAAACTAACTCTGAAATTACCAACGAACACCATTGACAGGCTCTCGATAACCCTAATGTCACCTACATGGGGACAAAATACACAATCAACCAACTAGTCAACCAACAGACAGCAAGTTAAGTAAAAATACATTTTATTATTTTAGATACAATGTTTTGTTTATCCTGAAAAAATTTTTTTCCTTCATTTGCATGTTTATGTCTCTGATCTGAATTGTTCTCTGTTTATGGTACCACGTAACCATGTACAACTAGTCGCATGGTCGGGCTGTCGGCGACTAAACCAGCTCTTCCACTAGAATACAAGAGAGGAGGGTCTGTTGGACATCAATGTTTTACTCATTTCAAAGAAGAAATAGTGACGTTGCATCTGCTAAAAAAAAATTCATTTTTTGTTTCAAGGTAAGTGTATACAGTAGATGGACTCCAATCAAGATTAAGTTCTTCTCTGTGACAGAAGGTGAACATTTAAAAAAAATAAGAAATGTATTGTTTGAATATAGACTCCAATACAAAGTAAGTCCTTCTCTGCGACAGAAGGTGAACACATTTATACACAATAAGAAATGTATGTTTTGTATATAACTTCCAATACAGAGTAAGTTCTTCTCAATGAGAGAAGGTGAACACATTCATACATAACAAGAAATTAATTTTTATTATATAAACTATACAGAGTAAGTCCTGCTCTATAACAGAAAGTAAATTGCGAGAATGTAATTCCTCACTAGCAAAACTATCGCAGTAGAGTTATTCGCAGAGGTCACCAACACTGGATTGAAATGGTGAGCATTGGCCTTGGAAAACTGCGTTCATGATCACGAACATAATTAAAGGGCTGTAGATAGCCCATGTGTCACCTTGATGGGGACATGATAGGCAACCAACCAACAAACCAACAGGCAGTAAGATAAATAGAGGTGCGTATTATTTTTTTTTTAACATTTTTTTATTTTTCCCGAAATAAAAATTTCCATTGCAGATTGATGTGTCTGGTCAGAGTTGTTCTCTGCTACTGGTACCATGTAACCCAGTACAACCAGCCGCATGGTTGTACTGTCGGCGACTAAATCGGCCCCAACACTGGAATACCGGTGAGGAGGGTGTGATTGACATCCAGATAGATTAAAATAAGACTATACAAAGGCCAGATGAACTCACCGTGATGAGTAAATGGCCATCCAATTCCAGCTATGGGTAAAATAGCGGGTTAGCAGGGAATTACTCCCTCAGAATCTCTATGTTTTTTTCCTTTGCTAGAAGTCAACTAAGGACCAGATGTACTTAGTTGGGATTGGACTTGCAACCCTTCCTCGCAAATGCAATCCTCCACTACGAAAAGTATCCCATTCGAGTTAACCTTATTTTGCTTCATCGTAAATTTCACCAACACCGGAGTGCATTGCTGAGCCTCGACCCGGAAAGACTACTTTCATGATCATGGTGTTTCATGTGCTAGATAAGTATTTAAAAATAGCTAAAAGATTAAGAAATGTGTGTATAATGTAACTGCCGCCAAACTAACTCTGAAATTACCAACGAACACCATTGACAGGCTCTAGATAACCCAAGTGTCACCTACATGGGACAAAATACACAATCAACCAACTAGTCAACCAACAGGCAGCAGGATAAGTAAAAATACGTTTTATTATTTTAGATATAATGTTTTGTTTATCCCGAAAATGTTTCATTCCTTCATTTGCATGTTTATGTCTCTGATCTGAATTGTTCTCTGTTTATGGTACCATGTAACCATGTACAACTAGTCGCATGGTTGGGCTGTCGGCGACTAAACCAGCTCTTCCACTAGAATACAAGAGAGGAGGGTCTGTTGGACATCAATGTTTTACTCATTTCAAAGAAGAAATAGTGACGTTGCATCTGCTAAAAAAAAATTCATTTTTTGTTTCAAGGTAAGTGTATACAGTAGATGGACTCCAATCAAGATTAAGTTCTTCTCTGTGACAGAAGGTGAACATTTAAAAAAAATAAGAAATGTATTGTTTGAATATAGACTCCAATACAAAGTAAGTCCTTCTCTGCGACAGAAGGTGAACACATTTATACACAATAAGAAATGTATGTTTTGTATATAACTTCCAATACAGAGTAAGTTCTTCTCAATGAGAGAAGGTGAACACATTCATACATAACAAGAAATTAATTTTTATTATATAAACTATACAGAGTAAGTCCTGCTCTATAACAGAAAGTAAATTGCGAGAATGTAATTCCTCACTAGCAAAACTATCGCAGTAGAGTTATTCGCAGAGGTCACCAACACTGGATTGAAATGGTGAGCATTGGCCTTGGAAAACTGCGTTCATGATCACGAACATAATTAAAGGGCTGTAGATAGCCCATGTGTCACCTTGATGGGGACATGATAGGCAACCAACCAACAAACCAACAGGCAGTAAGATAAATAGAGGTGCGTATTATTTTTTTTTTAACATTTTTTTATTTTTCCCGAAATAAAAATTTCCATTGCAGATTGATGTGTCTGGTCAGAGTTGTTCTCTGCTACTGGTACCATGTAACCCAGTACAACCAGCCGCATGGTTGTACTGTCGGCGACTAAATCGGCCCCAACACTGGAATACCGGTGAGGAGGGTGTGATTGACATCCAGATAGATTAAAATAAGACTATACAAAGGCCAGATGAACTCACCGTGATGAGTAAATGGCCATCCAATTCCAGCTATGGGTAAAATAGCGGGTTAGCAGGGAATTACTCCCTCAGAATCTCTATGTTTTTTTCCTTTGCTAGAAGTCAACTAAGGACCAGATGTACTTAGTTGGGATTGGACTTGCAACCCTTCCTCGCAAATGCAATCCTCCACTACGAAAAGTATCCCATTCGAGTTAA
Organism: Cancer borealis; assembly: GCA_036785275.1. Taxonomy (NCBI): domain Eukaryota; kingdom Metazoa; phylum Arthropoda; class Malacostraca; order Decapoda; family Cancridae; genus Cancer; species Cancer borealis. The sequence goes on along the minus strand of JAXIVD010000279.1, from coordinate 162,522 downwards.
CCTTATTTTGCTTCATCGTAAATTTCACCAACACCGGAGTGCATTGCTGAGCCTCGACCCGGAAAGACTACTTTCATGATCATGGTGTTTCATGTGCTAGATAAGTATTTAAAAATAGCTAAAAGATTAAGAAATGTGTGTATAATGTAACTGCCGCCAAACTAACTCTGAAATTACCAACGAACACCATTGACAGGCTCTAGATAACCCAAGTGTCACCTACATGGGACAAAATACACAATCAACCAACTAGTCAACCAACAGGCAGCAGGATAAGTAAAAATACGTTTTATTATTTTAGATATAATGTTTTGTTTATCCCGAAAATGTTTCATTCCTTCATTTGCATGTTTATGTCTCTGATCTGAATTGTTCTCTGTTTATGGTACCATGTAACCATGTACAACTAGTCGCATGGTTGGGCTGTCGGCGACTAAACCAGCTCTTCCACTAGAATACAAGAGAGGAGGGTGTGTTGGACATCAATGTTTTACTCATTTCAAAGAAGAAATAGTGACGTTGCATCTGCTAAAGAAATTTTCATTGTATGTTTCAAGGTAAGTGTATACAGTAGATGGACTCCAATCAAGATTAAGTTCTTCTCTGTGACAGAAGGTGAACATTTTGAAAAAATAAAAAATGTATTGTTTGAATATAGACTCCAATACAAAGTAAGTCCTTCTCTGCGACAGAAGGTGAACACATTTATACACAATAAGAAATGTATGTTTTGTATATAACTTCCAATACAGAGTAAGTCCTTCTCAATGAAAGAAGGTGAACACATTCATACATAACAAGAAATGAATGTTTTTATTATATAAACTATACAGAGTAAGTCCTGCTCTATAACAGAAAATAAATTGCGAGAATGTAATTCCTGACTAGCAAAAATATCGCACTAGAGTTAATCGCAGAGGTCACCAACACTGGATTGAAATGGTGAGCATTGGCCTTGGAAAACTGTGTTCATGATCACGAACATAATTAAAGAGCTGTAGATAGTCCATGTGTCACCTTGATGGGGACATGATAGGCAACAAACCAACCAACCAACAGGCAGTAAGGTAAATAGAGGTGCGTATTATTTTTTTTAACATATTTTTATATTTTTCCCGAAATAAAAATTTCTATTGCAGATTGATGTGTCTGGTCAGAGTTGTTCTCTGCTACTGGTACCATGTAACCCAGTAAAACGAGCCGCATGGTCGTACTGTCGGCGACTAAATCAGCCCCACCACTGGAATACCAGTGAGGAGGGTGTGATTGACATCCAGATAGATTAAAATAAGACTATAAAAAGGCCAGATGAACTCACCGCGATGAGTAAATGGCCATCCAATTCCAGCTATGGGTAAAATAGCGGGTTAGCAGGGAATTACTCCCTCAGAATCTCTATGTTTTTGCCCTTTGCTAGCACCAGATGTACCTAGTTGGGATTGGACTTGCAACCCTTCCTCGCAAACGCAATCCTCACTACGAAAAGTATCCTATTCGAGTTAACCTTATTTTGCTTCATCGTAAGCGTCACCAACACCGGAATGCATTGCTGAGCCTCGACCCGGAAAAACTACTTTCATGATCATGGTGTTTCATGTGCTAGATAAGTATTTAAAAATAGCTAAAAGATTAAGAAATGTGTGTATAATGTACCTGCCGCCAAACTAACTCTGTAATTACCAATGAACACCATTGACAGGCTCTAGATAACCCAAGTGTCACCTACATGGGGACAAAATGCACAATCAACCAACTAATCAACCAACAGGCAGCAAGATAAGTAAAAATACGTTTTATTATTTTAGATATAATGTTTTGTTTATCCCGAAACATTTTTTTTCCTTCATTTGCATGTTTATGTCTCTGACCTGAATTGTTCTCTGTTTATGGTACCATGTAACCATGTACAACTAGTCGCATGGTTGGGCTGTCGGCGACTAAACCAGCTCTTCCACTAGAATACAAGAGAGGAGGGTGTGTTGGACATCAATGTTTTACTCATTTCAAAGAAGAAATAGTGACGTTGCATCAGCTAAAGAAATTTTCATTGTATGTTTCAAGGTAAGTGTATACAGTAGATGGACTCCAATCAAGATTAAATTCTTCTCTGTGACAGAAGGTGAATATTTTGAAAAAATAAGAAATGTATTGTTTGAATATAGACTCCAATACAAAGTAAGTCCTTCTCTGCGACAGAAGGTGAACACATTTATACACAATAAGAAATGTATGTTTTGAATATAACTTCCAATACAGAGTAAGTCCTTCTCAATGAAAGAAGGTGAACACATACATAACAAGAAATGAATTTTTTTTATTATATAAACTATACAGAGTAAGTCCTGCTCTATAACAGAAAATAAATTGCGAGAATGTAATTCCTGACTAGCAAAAATATCGCACTAGAGTTAATCGCAGAGGTCACCAACACTGAATTGAAATGGTAAGCATTGGCCTTGGAAAACTGCGTTCATGATCACGAACATAATTAAAGAGCTGTAGATAGCCCATGTGTCACCTTGATGGGGACATGATAGGCAACCTACCAACCAACCAACAGGCAGTAAGATAAAGAGAGGTGCCTATTATTTTTTTTAACATATTTTTTTATTTTTCCCGAAATAAAAATTTCCATTGCAGATTGATGTGTCTGGTCAGAGTTGTTCTCTGCTACTGGTACCATGTAACCCAGTACAACCAGCCGCATGGTCGTACTGTCAGCGACTAAATCGGTCCCACCACTGGAATACCAGTGAGGAGGGTGTGATTGACATCCAGATAGATTAAAATAAGACTATACAAAGGCCAGATGAACTCACCGTGATGAGTAAATGGCCATCCAATTCCAGCTATGGGTAAAATAGCGGGTTAGCAGGGAATTACTCCCTCAGAATCTCTATGTTTTTGCCCTTTGCTAGAAGTCAACTAAGCACCAGATGTTCCTAGTTGGGATTGGACTTGCAACCCTTCCTCGCAAACGCAATCCTCACTACGAAAAGTATCCCATTCGAGTTAACCTTATTTTGCTTCATCGTAAGCGTCACCAACACCGAAATGCATTGCTGAGCCTCGACCCGGTAAAACTACTTTCATGATCATGGTGTTTCATGTGCTAGATAAGTATTTAAAAATAACTAAAAGATTAAGAAATGTGTGTATAATGTACCTGCCGCCAAACTAACTCTGAAATTACCAACGAACACCATTGAGAGGCTCTAGATAACCCAAGTGTCACCTACATGGGGACAAAATACACAATCAACCAACTAATCAACCAACAGGCAGCAAGATAATTAAAAATACGTTTTATTATTTTAGATATAATGTTTTGTTTATCCCAAAATTTTTTTTTTCCTTCATTTGCATGTTTATGTCTCTGATCTGAATTGTTCTCTGTTTATGGTACCATGTAATCATGTACAACTAGTCGCATGGTCGGGCTGTCGGCGACTAAACCAGCTCTTCCACTAGAATACAAGAGAGGAGGGTGTGTTGGACATCAATGTTTTACTCATTTCAAAGAAGAAATAGTGACGTTGCATCTGCTAAAGAAATTATCATTGTATGTTTCAAGGTAAGTGTATACAGTAGATGGACTCCAATCAAGATTAAGTTCTTCTCTCTGACAGCAGGTGAATATTTTGAAAAAATAAGAAATGTATTGTTTGGATATAGACTCCAATATAAAGTAAGTCCTTCTCTGCGACAGAAGGTGAACACATTTAAACACAATAAGAAATGTATGTTTTGTATATAACTTCCAATACAGAGTAAGTCCTTCTCAATGAAAGAAGGTGAACACATTCATACATAACAAGAAATGAATTTTTTTATTATATAAACTATACAGAGTAAGTCCTGCTCTATAACAGAAAATAAATTGCGAGAATGTAATTCCTGACTAGCAAAAATATCGCACTAGAGTTAATCGCAGAGGTCACCAACACTGGATTGAAATGGTGAGCATTGGCCTTGGAAAACTGCGTTCATGATCACAAACATAATTAAAGAGCTGTAGATAGCCCATGTGTCACCTTGATGGGGACATGATAGGCAACCAACCAACCAACCAACAGGCAGTAAGGTAAATAGAGGTGCGTATTATTTTTTTTAACATATTTTTTTATTTTTCCCGAAACAAAAATTTCCATTGCAGATTGATGTGTCTGGTCAGAGTTGTTCTCTGCTACTGGTACCATGTAACCCAGTACAACCAGCCGCATGGTCGTACTGTCAGCGCCTAAATCGGTCCCACCACTGGAATACCAGTGAGGAGGGTGTGATTGACATCCAGATAGATTAAAATAAGACTATACAAAGGCCAGATGAACTCACCGTGATGAGTAAATGGCCATCCAATTCCAGCTATGGGTAAAATAGCGGGTTAGCAGGGAATTACTCCCTCAGAATCTCTATGTTTTTGCCCTTTGCTAGAAGTCAACTAAGCACCAGATGTACCTAGTTGGGATTGGACTTGCAACCCTTCCTCGCAAACGCGATCCTCACTACGAAAATTATCCCATTCGAGTTAACCTTATTTTGCTTCATCGTAAGCGTCACCAACACCGGAGTGCATTGCTGAGCCTCGACCCGGAAAAACTACTTTCATGATCATGGTGTTTCATGTGCTAGATAAGTATTTAAAAATAGCTAAAAGATTATGAAATGTGTGTATAATGTACCTGCCGCCAAACTAACTCTGAAATTACCAACGAACACCATTGACAGGCTCTAGATAACCCTAATGTCACCTACATGGGGACAAAATACACAATCAACCAACTAGTCAACCAACAGACAGCAAGATAAGTAAAAATACGTTTTATTATTTTAGATATAATGTTTTGTTTATCCCGAAAAAATTTTTTTCCTTCATTTGCATGTTTATGTATCTGATCTGAATTGTTCTCTGTTTATGGTACCATGTAACCATGTACAACTAGTCGCATGGTCGGGCTGTCGGCGACTAAACCAGCTCTTCCACTAGAATACAAGAGAGGAGGCCCTGTTGGACATCAATGTTTTACTCATTTCAAAGAAGAAATAGTGACGTTGCATCTGCTAAAAAAAATTTCATTGTATGTTTCAAGGTAAGTGTATACAGTAGATGGACTCCAATCAAGATTAAGTTCTTCTCTGTGACAGAAGGTGAACATTTAAAAAAAATAAGAAATGTATTGTTTGAATATAGACTCCAATACAAAGTAAGTCCTTCTCTGCGACAGAAGGTGAACACATTTATACACAATAAGAAATGTATGTTTTGTATATAACTTCCAATACAGAGTAAGTTCTTCTCAATGAGAGAAGGTGAACACATTCATACATAACAAGAAATGAATTTTTATTATATAAACTATACAGAGTAAGTCCTGCTCTATAACAGAAAGTAAATTGCGAGTACGTAATTCCTCACTAGCAAAAATATCGCAGTAGAGTTATTCGCAGAGGTCACCAACACTGGATTGAAATGGTGAGCATTGGCCTTGGAAAACTGCGTTCATGATCACGAACATAATTAAAGGGCTGTAGATATCCCATGTGTCACCTTGATCGGGACATGATAGGCAACCAACCAACAAACCAACAGGCAGTAAGGTCAATAGAGGTGCGTATTTTTTTTTTTTTACATATTTTTTTATTTTTCCCGAAATAAAAATTTCCATTGCAGATTGATGTGTCTGGTCAGAATTGTTCTCTGCTACTGGTACCATGTAACCCAGTACAACCAGCCGCATGGTCGTACTGTCGGCGACTAAATCGGCCCCACCACTGGAATACCAGTGAGGAGGGTGTGATTGACATCCAGATAGATTAAAATAAGACTATAAAAAGGCCAGATGAACTCACCGCGATGAGTAAATGGCCATCCAATTCCAGCTATGGGTAAAATAGCGGGTTAGCAGGGAATTACTCCCACAGAATCTCTATGTTTTTGCCCTTTGCTAGAAGTCAACTAAGCACCAGATGTTACTAGTTGGGATTGGACTTGCAACCCTTCCTCGCAAACGCAATCCTCACTACGAAAAGTATCCCATTCGAGTTAACCATATTTTGCTTCATCGTAAGCGTCACCAAAACCGGAATGCATTGCTGAGCCTCGACCCGGAAAAACTACTTTCATGATCATGGTGTTTCATGTGCTAGATAAGTATTTAAAAATAACTAAAAGATTAAGAAATGTGTGTATAATGTACCTGCCGCCAAACTAACTCTGAAATTACCAACGAACACCATTGACAGGCTCTAGATAACCCAAGTGTCACCTACATGGGGACAAAATACACAATCAACCAACTAATCAACCAACAGGCAGCAAGATAAGTAAAAATACGTTTTATTATTTTAGATATAATGTTTTGTTTATCCCGAAAAATTTTTTTTCCTTCATTTGCATGTTTATGTCTCTGATCTGAATTGTTCTCTGTTTATGGTACCATGTAACCATATACAACTAGTCGCATGGTCGGGCTGTCGGCGACTAAACCAGCTCTTCCACTAGAATACAAGAGAGGAGGGTGTGTTGGACATCAATGTTTTACTCATTTCAAAGAAGAAATAGTGACGTTGCATCTGCTAAAGAAATTTTCATTGTATGTTTCAAGGTAAGTGTATACAGTAGATGGACTCCAATCAAGATTGAGTTCTTCTCTGTGACAGAAGGTGAACATTTTGAAAAAATAAGAAATGTATTGTTTGAATATAGACTCCAATACAAAGTAAGTCCTTCTCTGCGACAGAAGGTGAACACATTTATACACAATAAGAAATGTATGTTTTGTAGATAACTTCCAATACAGAGTAAGTCCTTCTCAATGAGAGAAGGTGAACACATTCATACATAACAAGAAATGAATGTTTTATTATATAAACTATACAGAGTAAGTCCTGCTCTATAACAGAAAATATATTGCGAGAATGTAATTTCTCACTAGCAAAATTATCGCACTCAATTTAATCGCTGAGGTCACCAACACTGGATTGAAATGGTGAGCATTGGCCTTTGAAAACTGCGTTCATAATCACAAACATAATTAAAGGGCTCTAGATAGCCCATGTGTCACCTTGATGGGGAATTGATAGGCAACCAACCAACAGGCAGTAAGGTAAATAGAGGTGCGTATTATTTTTTTTACATATATTTTTTTATTTTTCCCGAAATAAAAATATCCATTGCAGATTTATGTGTCTGGTCATAATTGTTCTCTGCTACTGGTACCATGTAACCCAGTACAACCAGCCGCATGGTCGTATTGTCGGCGACTAAATCGGCCCCACCACTGGAATACCAGTGAGGAGGGTGTGATTGACATCCAGATGGATTAAAATAAGACTATACAAAGGGCAGATGAACTCACCGTGATGAGTAAATGGCCATCCAATTCCAGCTATGGGTAAAATAGCGGGTTAGCAGGGAATTACTCCCTCAGAATCTCTATGTTTTTGCCCTTTGCTAGAAGTCAACTAAGCACCAGATGTTCCTAGTTGGGATTGGACTTGCAACCCTTCCTCGCAAACGCAATCCTCACTACGAAAAGTATCCCATTCGAGTTAACCTTATTTTGCTTCATCGTAAGCGTCACCAACACCGAAATGCATTGCTGAGCCTCGACCCGGAAAAACTACTTTCATGATCATGGTGTTTCATGTGCTAGATAAGTATTTAAAAATAACTAAAAGATTAAGAAATGTGTGTATAATGTACCTGCCGCCAAACTAACTCTGAAATTACCAACGAACACCATTGACAGGCTCTAGATAACCCAAGTGTCACCTACATGGGGACAAAATACACAATCAACCAACTAATCAACCAACAGGCAGCAAGATAAGTAAATATACGTTTTATTATTTTAAATATAATGTTTTGTTTATCCCGAAAATTTTTTTTTCCTTCATTTGCATGTTTATGTCTCTGATCTGAATTGTTCTCTGTTTATGGTACCATGTAACCATGTACAACTAGTCGCATGGTCGGGATGTCGGCGACTAAACCAGCTCTTCCACTAGAATACAAGAGAAGAGGGTGTGTTGGACATCAATGTTTTACTCATTTCAAAGAAGAAATAGTGACGTTGCATCTGCTTAAGAAATTTTCATTGTATGTTTCAAGGTAAGTGTATACAGTAGATGGACTCCAATCAAGATTAAGTTCTTCTCTGTGACAGAAGGTGAACATTTTGAAAAAATAAGAAATGCATTGTTTGAATATAGACTCCAATACAAAGTAAGTCCTTCTCTGCGACAGAAGGTGAACACATTTATACACAATAAGAAATGTATGTTTTGTATATAACTTCCAATACAGAGTAAGTCCTTCTCAATGAGAGAAGGTGAACACATTCATACATAACAAGAAATGAATTTTTTATAATATAAACTATACAGAGTAAGTCCTGCTCTATAACAGAAAATAAATTGCGAGAATGTAATTTCTCACTAGCAAAAATATCGCACTCAAGTTAATCGCAGAGGTCACCAACACTGGATTGAAATGGTGAGCATTGGCCTTTGAAAGCTGCGTTCATAATCACAAACATAATTAAAGGGCTCTAGATAGCCCATGTGTCACCTTGATGGGGAATTGATAGGCAACCAACCAACAGGCAGTAAGGTAAATAGAGGTGCGTATTATTTTTTTTACATATATTTTTTTATTTTTCCCGAAATAAAAATTTCCATTGCGATTTATGTGTCTGGTCAGAATTGTTTTCTGCTACTGGTATCATGTAACCCAGTACAACCAGCCGCATGGTCGTACTGTCGGCGACTAAATCGGCCCCACCACTGGAATACCAGTGAGGAGGGTGTGATTGACATCCAGATGGATTAAAATAAGACTATACAAAGGGCAGATGAACTCAGGGTGATGAGTAAATGGGCATCCAATTCCAGCTATGGGTAAAATAGCGGGTTAGCAGGGAATTACTCCCTCAGAATCTCTATGTTTTTGCCCTTTGTTAGAAGTCAACTAAGCACCAGATGTACCTAGTTGGGATTGGACTTGCAACCCTTCCTCGCAAACGCAATCCTCACTACGAAAATTATCCCATTCGAGTTAACCTTATTTTGCTTCATCGTAAGCGTCACCAACACCGGAGTGCATTGCTGAGCCTCGACCCGGAAAAACTTCTTTCATGATCATGGTGTTTCATGTGCTAGATAAGTATTTAAAAATAGCTAAAAGATTAAGAAATGTGTGTATAATGTACCTGCCGCCAAACTAACTCTGAAATTACCAACGAACACCATTGACAGGCTCTAGATAACCCAAATGTCACCTACATGGGGACAAAATACACAATTGACCAACTAGTCAACCAACAGGCAACAAGATAAGTAAAAATACGTTTTATTATTTTAGATATAATGTTTTGTTTATCCCGAAAAAAATGTTTTCCTTCATTTGCATGTTTATGTCTCTGATCTGAATTGTTCTCTGTTTATGGTACCATGTAACCATGTACAACTAGTCGCATGGTCGGCCTGTCGGCGACTAAACCAGCTCTTCCACTAGAATACAAGAGAGGAGGATGTGTTGGATATCAATGTTTTACTCATTTCAAAGAAGAAATAGTGACGTTGCATCTGCTAAAGAAATTTTCATTGTATGTTTCAAAGTAAGTGTATACAGTAGATGGACTCCAATCAAGATTAAGTTCTTCTCTGTGACAGAAGGTGAATATTTTGAAAAAATAAGAAATGTATTGTTTGGATATAGACTCCAATATAAAGTAACTCCGTCTCTGCGACAGAAGGTGAACACATTTATACACAATAAGAAATGTATGTTTTGTATATAACTTCCAATACAGAGTAAGTCCTTCTCAATGAAAGAAGGTGAACACATTCATACATAACAAGAAATGAATTTTTTTATTATATAAACTATACAGAGTAAGTCCTGCTATATAACAGAAAATAAATTGCGAGAATGTAATTCCTGACTAGCAAAAATATCGCACTAGAGTTAATCGCAGAGGTCACCAACACTGGATTGAAATGGTGAGCATTGGCCTTGGAAAACTGCGTTCATGAATACGAACATAATTAAAGAGCTGTAGATAGCCCATGTGTCACCTTGATGGGGACATGATAGGCAACCAACCAACCAACCAACAGGCAGTAAGGTAAATAGAGGTGCGTATTATTTTTTTAACATATTTTTTTATTTTTCCCGAAATAAAAATTTCCATTGCAGATTGATGTGTCTGGTCAGAGTTGTTCTCTGCTACTGGTACCATGTAACCCAGCACAACCAGCCGCATGGTCGTACTGTCAGCGACTAAATCGGTCCCACCACTGGAATACCAGTGAGGAGGGTGTGCTTGACATCCAGATAGATTAAAATAAGACTATACAAAGGCCAGATGAACTCACCGTGAAGAGTAAATGGCCATCCAATTCCAGCTATGGGTAAAATAGCGGGTTAGCAGGGAATTACTCCCTCAGAATCTCTATGTTTTTGCCCTTTGCTAGAAGTCAACTAAGCACCAGATGTACCTAGTTGGGATTCGACTTGCAACCCTTCCTCGCAAACGCGATCCTCACTACGAAAATTATCCCATTCGAGTTAACCTTATTTTGCTTCATCGTAAGCGTCACCAACACCGGAGTGCATTGCTGAGCCTCGACCCGGAAAAACTACTTTCATGATCATGGTGTTTCATGTGCTAGATAAGTATTTAAAAATAGCTAAAAGATTAAGAAATGTGTGTATAATGTACCTGCCGCCAAACTAACTCTGAAATTACCAACGAACACCATTGACAGGCTCTAGATAACCCTAATGTCACCTACATGGGGACAAAATACACAATCAACCAACTAGTCAACCAACAGACAGCAAGATAAGTAAAAATACGTTTTATTATTTTAGATATAATGTTTTGTTTATCCCGAAATTTTTTTTTTCCTTCATTTGCATGTTTATGTCTCTGATCTGAATTGTTCTCTGTTTATGGTACCATGTAACCATGTACAACTAGTCGCATGGTCGGGCTGTTGGCGACTAAACCAGCTCTTCCACTAGAATACAAGAGAGGAGGGTCTGTTGGACATCAATGTTTTACTCATTTCAAAGAAGAAATAGTGACGTTGCATCTGCTAATAAAAATTTCATTGTATGTGTACCGAGGGTCAGTGTTACTGCCACTGTACCGTTTCGGTAAATATTACTTTCTATTGACACTGCTGTCATCACTGTACCGTTTCGGTATTAACTACTTTCTTATCTACTACTTTTTATCTACTTTCTATGCTGCCACCACGACACCACTTGGGTATCGACACTATTGCTACTACTACCACTTGGCCCTCCACCACCGAGGTTGAGATACGAACAGAAAACGAATATAATAAAATAATGGAGTTAATCAATCATAATAATAATGATAATAATAATAATAACAATAAAGATGACAAGAGGGTAATAATTCCCACATGTCTTGCTTTGTACCATTATGTTTATTATCATTATTATTATGATTGATTAACTCCATTATTTTATTATATTCGTTTTCTGTTCGTATCGGTTTCGGTTGTGGTTTGACTAAGGCTGCATGTGGAGTTGCCTCTCAAACAAGGACGGCGGCGCAGAAGGACCCAGTGACTCTCAAACAATATTTGTGGCGTGAGTGTATTTTGGTCGTTTTCCATCAGTTCCCTCACGTATAGTTAGGTAGGATAGAATAGGAATATTTGTGTTAAGGTATATGTTTATGTTTGTGTCGCTAAGGGTGGATAAGCATTTGTAAGAGCACCACCACGGATATAGCGAGTACTTTATTTATTTATTCATCATTAAAGTTGTCCATTATTTTACTATACTCGTTTTCTGTTCATATCTCAACCTCGGTGGTGGAGGGCCAAGTGGTAGTAGTAGCAATAGTGTCGATACCCAAGTGGTGTCGTGGTGGCAGCATAGAAAGTAGATAGAAAGTAGTAGATAAGAAGGGTAGAGTTAATACCGAAACGGTACAGTGATGACAGCAGTGTCAATTTAAGTAACATTTACCTACGGTACAGTGGCAGTAACACTGACCCTCGGTACACATGTTTCAAGGTAAGTGTATACAGTAGATGGATTCCAATCAAGATTAAGTTCTTCTCTGTGACAGAAGGTGAACATTTAAAAAAAATAAGAAATGTATTGTTTGAATATAGACTCCAATACAAAGTAAGTCCTTCTCTGCGACAGAAGGTGAACACATTTATACACAATAAGAAATGTATGTTTTGTATATAACTTCCAATACAGAGTAAGTTCTTCTCAATGAGAGAAGGTGAACACATTCATACATAACAAGAAATGAATTTTTATTATATAAACTATACAGAGTAAGTCCTGCTCTATAACAGAAAGTAAATTGCGAGAATGTAATTCCTCACTAGCAAAAATATCGCAGTAGAGTTATTCGCAGAGGTCACCAACACTGGATTGAAATGGTGAGCATTGGCCTTGGAAAACTGCGTTCATGATCACGAACATAATTAAAGGGCTGTAGATAGCCCAGGTGTCACCTTGATCGGGACATGATAGGCAACCAACCAACAAACCAACAGGCAGTAAGGTCAATAGAGGTGCGTATTAATTTTTTTTAACATATCTTTTTTTTTTTCCCGAAATAAAAATTTCCATTGCAGATTGATGTGTCTGGTCAGAATTGTTCTCTGCTACTGGTACCATGTAACCCAGTACAACCAGCCGCATGGTCGTACTGTCGGCGACTAAATCGGCCCCACCACTGGAATACCAGTGAGGAGGGTGTGATTGACATACAGATAGATTAAAGTAAGAATATACAAAGGCCAGATGAACTCACCGTGATGAGTAAATGGCCATCCAATTCCAGCTATGGGTAAAATAGCGGGTTAGCAGGGAATTACTCCCTCAGAATCTCTATGTTTTTGCCCTTTGCTAGAAGTCAACTAAGCACCAGATGTTCCTAGTTGGGATTGGACTTGCAACCCTTCCTCGCAAACGCAATCCTCACTACGAAAAGTATCCCATTCGAGTTAACCTTATTTTGCTTCATCGTAAGCGTCACCAACACCGGAATGCATTGCTGAGCCTCGACCCGGAAAAACTACTTTCATGATCATGGTGTTTCATGTGCTAGATAAGTATTTAAAAATAACTAAAAGATTAAGAAATGTGTGTATAATGTACCTGCCGCCAAACTAACTCTGAAATTACCAACGAACACCATTGACAGGCTCTAGATAACCCAAGTGTCACCTACATGGGAACAAAATACACAATCAACCAACTAAACAACCAACAGGCAGCAAGATAAGTAAAAATACGTTTTATTATTTTAGATATAATGTTTTGTTTATCCCGAAAATTTATTTTTCCTTCATTTGCATGTTTATGTCTCTGATCTGAATTGTTCTCTGTTTATGGTACCATGTAACCATGTACAACTAGTCGCATGGTCGGGCTGTCGGCGACTAAACCAGCTCTTCCACTAGAATACAAGAGAGGAGGGTGTTTTGGACATCAATGTTTTACTCATTTCAAAGAAGAAATAGTGACGTTGCATCTGCTAAAGAAATTTTCATTGTATGTTTCAAGGTAAGTGTATACAGTAGATGGACTCCAATCAAGATTGAGTTCTTCTCTGTGACAAAAGGTGAACATTTTGAAAAAATAAGAATTGTATTGTTTGAATATAGACTCCAATACAAAGTAAGTCCTTCTCTGCGACAGAAGGTGAACACATTTATACACAATAAGAAATGTATGTTTTGTATATAACTTCCAATACAGAGTAAGTCCTTCTCAATGAGAGAAGGTGAACACATTCATACATAACAAGAAATGAATTATTTATTATATAAACTATACAGAGTAAGTCCTGCTCTATAACAGAAAATAAATTGCGAGAATGCAATTTCTCACTAGCAAAAATATCGCACTCAAGTTAATCGCAGAGGTCACCAACACTGGATTGAAATGGTGAGCATTGGCCTTTGAAAACTGCGTTCATAATCACAAACATAATTAAAGGGCTCTAGATAGCCCATGTGTCACCTTGATGGGGAATTGATAGGCAACCAACCAACAGGCAGTAAGGTAAATAGAGGTGCGTATTATTTTTTTTTCATTTATTTTTTTATTTTTCCCGAAAAAAAAATTTCCATTGCAGATTTATGTGTCTGGTCAGAATTGTTCTCTGCTACTGGTACCATGTAACCCAGTACAACCAGCCGCATGGTCGTACTGTCGGCGACTAAATCGGCCCCACCACTGGAATACCAGTGAGGAGGGTGTGATTGACATCCAGATGGATTAAAATAAGACTATACAAAGGGCAGATGAACTCAGGGTGATGAGTAAATGGGCATCCAATTCCAGCTATGGGTAAAATAGCGGGTTAGCAGGGAATTACTCCCTCAGAATCTCTATGTTTTTGCCCTTTGCTAGAAGTCAACTAAGCACCAGATGTACCTAGTTGGGATTGGACTTGCAACCCTTCCTCGCAAACGCAATCCTCACTACGAAAATTATCCCATTCGAGTTAACCTTATTTTGCTTCATCGTAAGCGTCACCAACACCGGAGTGCATTGCTGAGCCTCGACCCGGAGAAACTTCTTTCATGATCATGGTGTTTCATGTGCTAGATAAGTATTTAAAAATAGCTAAAAGATTAAGAAATGTGTGTATAATGTACCTGCCGCCAAACTAACTCTGAAATTACCAACGAATACCATAGACAGGCTCTAGATAACCCAAATGTCACCTACATAGGGACAAAATACACAATCAACCAACTAGTCAACCAACAGGCAGACAAGATAAGTAAAAATACGTTTTATTATTTTAGATATAATATTTTGTTTATCCCGAAACATTTTTTTTCCTTCATTTGCATGTTTATGTCTCAGATCTGAATTGTTCTCTGTTTATGGTACCATGTAACCATGTACAACTAGTCGCATGGTCGGGCTGTCGGCGACTAAACCAGCTCTTCCACTACAATACAAGAGAGGAGGGTGTGTTGGACATCAATGTTTTACTCATTTCAAAGAAGAAATAGTGACGTTGCATCTGCTAAAGAAATTTTCATTGTATGTTTCGAGGTAAGTGTATACAGTAGATGGACTCCAATCAAGATTAAGTTCTTCTCTGTGACAGAAGGTGAACATTTTGAAAAAATAAGAAATATATTGTTTGCATATAGACTCCAATACAAAGTAAGTCCTTCTCTGCGACAGAAGGTGAACACATTTATACACAATAAGAAATGTATGTTTTGTATATAACTTCCAATAGAGAGTAAGTCCTTCTCAATGAGAGAAGGTAAACACATTCATACATAACAAGAAATAAATTTTTTATTATATAAACTATACAGAGTAAGTCCTGCTCTATAACAGAAAATAAATTGCGAGAATGTAATTCCTCACTAGCAAAAATATCGCACTAGAGTTAATCGCAGAGGTCACCAACACTGGATTGAAATGGTGAGCATTGGCCTTGGAAAACTGCGTTCATGATCACGAACATAATTAAAGAGCTGTAGATAGCCCATGTGTCACCTTCATGGGGACATGATAGGCAACCAACCAACCAATCAACAGGCAGTAAGGTAAATAGAGGTGCGTATTATTTTTTTTAACATTTTTTTATATTTCCCGAAATAAAAATTTCCATTGCAGATTGATGTGTCTGGTCAGAGTTGTTCTCTGCTACTGGTACCATGTAACACAGTACAACCAGCCGCATGGTCGTACTTTCAGCGACTAAATCGGTCCCACCACTGGAATACCAGTGAGGAGGGTGTGATTGACATCCAGATAGATTAAAATAAGACTATACAAAGGCCAGATGAACTCACCGTGATGAGTAAATGGCCATCCAATTCCAGCTATGGGTAAAATAGCGGGTTAGCAGGGATTACTCCCTCAGAATCTCTATGTTTTTGGCCTTTCCTAGAAGTCAACTAAGCACCAGATGTACCTAGTTGGGATTGGACTTGCAACCCTTCCTCGCAAACGCAATCCTCACTACGAAAATTATCCCATACGAGTTAACCTTATTTTGCTTCATCGTAAGCGTCACCAACACCGGAGTGCATTGCTGAGCCTCGACCCGGAAAAACTACTTTCATGATCATGGTGTTTCATGTGCTAGATAAGTATTTAAAAATAGCTAAAAGATTAAGAAATGTGTGTATAATGTACCTGCCGCCAAACTAACTCTGAAATTACCAACGAACACCATTGACAGGCTCTAGATAACCCAAGTGTCACCTACATGGGGACAAAATACACAATCAACCAACTAGTCAACCAACAGGCAGCAGGATAAGTAAAAATACGTTTTATTATTTTAGATATAATGTTTTGTTTATCCCGAAAATTTTTCATTCCTTCATTTGCATGTTTATGTCTCTGATCTGAATTGTTCTCTGTTTATGGTACCATGTAACCATGTACAACTAGTCGCATGGTTGGGCTGTCGGCGACTAAACCAGCTCTTCCACTAGAATACAAGGGAGGAGGGTGTGTTGGACATCAATGTTTTACTCATTTCAAAGAAGAAATAGTGACGTTGCATCTGCTAAAGAAATTTTCATTGTATGTTTCAAGGTAAGTGTATACAGTAGATGGACTCCAATCAAGATTAAGTTCTTCTCTGTGACAGAAGGTAAACATTTTGAAAAAATAAGAAATGTATTGTTTGAATATAGACTCCAATACAAAGTAAGTCCTTCTCTGCGACAGAAGGTGAACACATTTATACACAATAAGAAATGTATGTTTTGTATATAACTTCCAATACAGAGTAAGTCCTTCTCAATGAAAGAAGGTGAAAATAAATTGCGAGAATGTAATTCCTGACTAGCAAAAATATCGCACTAGAGTTAATCGCAGAGGTCACCAACACTGGATTGAAATGGTGAGCATTGGCCTTGGAAAACTGCGTTCATGATCACGAACATAATTAAAGAGCTGTAGATAGTCCATGTGTCACCTTGATGGGGACATGATAGGCAACAAACCAACCAACCAACAGGCAGTAAGGTAAATAGAGGTGCGTATTATTTTTTTAACATATTTTTTTTTTTTTCCCGAAATAAAAATTTCTATTGCAAATTGATGTGTCTGGTCAGAGTTGTTCTCTGCTACTGGTACCATGTAACCCAGTAAAACCAGCCGCATGGTCGTACTGTCGGCGACTAAATCGGCCCCACCACTGGAATACCAGTGAGGAGGGTGTGATTGACATCCAGATAGATTAAAATAAGACTATAAAAAGGCCAGATGAACTCACCGTGATGAGTAAATGGCCATCCAATTCCAGCTATGGGTAAAATAGCGGGTTAGCAGGGAATTACTCCCTCAGAATCTCTATGTTTTTGCCCTTTGCTAGCACCAGATGTACCTAGTTGGGATTGGACTTGCAACCCTTCCTCGCAAACGCAATCCTCACTACGAAAAGTATCCTATTCGAGTTAACCTTATTTTGCTTCATCGTAAGCGTCACCAACACCGGAATGCATTGCTGAGCCTCGACCCGGAAAAACTACTTTCATGATCATGGTGTTTCATGTGCTAGATAAGTATTTAAAAATAGCTAAAAGATTAAGAAATGTGTGTATAATGTACCTGCCGTCAAACTAACACTGTAATTATCAATGAACACCATTGACAGGCTCTAGATAACCCAAATGTCACCTACATGGGGACAAAAAACACAATAAACTAACTAGTCAACCAACAGGCAGCAAGATAATTAAAAATACGTTTTATTATTTTAGATATAATGTTTTGTTTATCCCGAAATTTTTTTTTCCTTCATTTGCATGTTTATGTCTCAGATCTGAATTGTTCTCTGTTTATGGTACCATGTAACCATGTACAACTAGTCGCATGGTCGGGCTGTCGGCGACTAAACCAGCTCTTCCACTAGAATACAAGAGAGGAGGGTGTGTTGGATATGAATGTTTTACTCATTTCAAAGAAGAAATAGTGACGTTGCATCTGCTAAAGAAATTTTCATTGTATGTTTCAAGGTAAGTGTATACAGTAGATGGACTCCAATCAAGATTAAGTTCTTCTCTGTGACAGAAGGTGAATATTTTGAAAAAATAAGAAATGTATTGTTTGGATATAGACTCCAATATAAAGTAAGTCCTTCTCTGCGACAGAAGGTGAACACATTTATACACAATAAGAAATGTATGTTTTGTATATAACTTCCAATACAGAGTAAGTCCTTCTCAATGAAAGAAGGTGAACACATTCATACATAACAAGAAATACATTTTTTTATTATATAAACTATACAGAGTAAGTCCTGCTCTATAACAGAAAATAAATTGCGAGAATGTAATTCCTCACTAGCAAAAATATCGCACTCAAGTTAATCGCAGAGGTCACCAACACTGGATTGAAATGGTGAGCATTGGTCTTTGAAAACTGCGTTCATAATCACAAACATAATTAAAGGGCTCTAGATAGCCCATGTGTCACCTTGATGGGGAATTGAAAGGCAACCAACCAACAGGCATTAAGGTAAATAGAGGTGCGTATTATTTTTTTTACATATATTTTTTTATTTTTCCCGAAATAAAAAATTCCATTGCAGATTTATGTGTCTGGTCAGAATTGTTCTCTGCTACTGGTACCATGTAACCCAGTACAACCAGCCGCATGGTCGTACTGTCGGCGACTAAATCGGCCCCACCACTGGAATACCAGTGAGGAGGGTGTGATTGACCTCCAGATGGAATAAAATAAGACTATACAAAGGGCAGATGAACTCACGGTGATGAGTAAATGGCCATCCAATTCCAGCTATGGGTAAAATAGCGGGTTAGCAGGGAATTATTCTCTCAGAATCTCTATGTTTTTGCTCTTTGCTAGAAGTCAAGTAAGCACCAGATGTACCTAGTTGGGATTGGACTTGCAACCCTTCCTCGCAAACGCAATCCTCCACTACGAAAAGTATCCCATTCGAGTTAACCTTATTTTGCTTCATCGTAAGCGTCATCAACACCGGAGTGCATTGCTGAGCCTCAACCCGGGAAAACTATTTTCATGATCATGGTGTTTCATGTGCTAGATAAGTATTTAAAAATAGCTAAAAGATTAAGAAATGTGTGTACAATGTACCTGCCGCCAAACTAACTCTGAAATTACCAACGAACACCATTGACAGGCTCTAGATAACCCAAGTGTCACCTACATGGGGATAAAATACACAATCAACCAACTAATTAACCAACAGGCAGCAAGATAAGTAATAATACGTTTTATTATTTTAGATATAATGTTTTGTTTATCCCGAAAACATTTTTTTCCTTCATTTGCATGTTTATGTCTCTGATCTGAATTGTTCTCTGTTTATGGTACCATGTAACCATGTACAACTAGTCGCATGGTCGGGTTGTCGGCGACTAAAGCAGCTCTTCCACTAGAATACAAGAGAGGAGGGTGTGTTGGACATCAATATTTTACTCATTTCAAAGAAGAAATAGTGACGTTGCATCTGCTAAAGAAATTTTCATTGTATGTTTCAAGGTAAGTGTATACAGTAGATGGACTCCAATCAAGATTAAGTTCTTCTCTGTGACAGAAGGTGAACATTTTGAAAAAATAAGAAAATTATTGTTTGAATATAGACTCCAATACAAAGTAAGTCCTTCTCTGCTATAGAAGGTGAACACATTTATACACAATAAGAAATGTATGTTTTGTATATAACTTCCAATACAGAGTAAGTCCTTCTCATTGAGAGAAGGTGAACACATTCATACATAACAAGAATTGAAATTTTTATTATATAAACTATACAGAGTATGTCTTGCTATATAACATAAAATAAAATGCGAGAATGTAGTTCCTGACTAGCAAAAATATCGCACTAGAGTTAATCGCAGAGGTCACCAAAACTGGATTGAAATGGTGAGCATTGGCCTTGGAAAACTGCGTTCATGATCACAAACATAATTAAAGAGCTGTAGATAGCCCATGTGTCACCTTGATGGGGACATGATAGGCAACCAACCAACAAACCAACAGGCAGTAATGTAAATAGAGGTGCGTATTATTTTTTTAACATATTTTTTTATTTTTCCCGAAATAAAAATTTCCATTGCAGATTGATGTGTCTGGTCAGAGTTGTTCTCTGCTACTGGTACCATGTAACCCAGTACAACCAGCCGCATGGTCGTACTGTCAGCGACTAAATCGGTCCCACCACTGGAATACCAGTGAGGAGGGTGTGATTGACATCCAGATAGATTAAAATAAGACTATCCAAGGCCAGATGAACTCACCGTGATGAGTAAATGGCCATCCAATTCCAGCTATGGGTAAAATAGCGGGTTAGCAGGGAATTACTCCCTCATTATCTCTATGTTTTTGCCCTTTGCTATAAGTCAACTAAGCACCAGATGTATCTAGTTGTGATTGGATTTGCAACCCTTCCTCGCAAACGCAATCCTCACTACGAAAAGTATCCCATTCGAGTTAACCTTATTTTGCTTCATCGTAAGCGTCACCAACACCGGAGTGCATTGCTGAGCCTCGACCCGGAAAAACTACTTTCATGATCATGGTGTTTCATGTGCTAGATAAGTATTTAAAAATAGCTAAAAGATTAAGAAATGTGTGTATAATGTACCTGCCGCCAAACTAACTCTGAAATTACCAACGAACACCATTGACAGGCTCTAGATAACCCAAGTGTCACCTACATGGGGACAAAATACACAATCAACCAACTAGTCAACCAACAGGCAGCAAGATAAGTAAAAATACGTTTTATTATTTTAGATATAATGTTTTGTTTATCCCGAAATATTTTTTTTCCTTCATTTGCATGTTTATGTCTCTGATCTGAATTGTTCTCTGTTTATGGTACCATGTAACCATATACAACTAGTTGCATGGTCGGGCTGTCGGCGACTAAACCAGCTCTTCCACTAGAATACAAGAGAGGAGGGGGTTTTGGACATCAATGTTTTACTCATTTCAAAGAAGAAATAGTGACGTTGCATCTGCTAAAGAAATTTTCATTGTATGTGTCAAGATAAGTGTATCCAGTAGATGGACCCCAATCAAGATTAAGTTCTTCTCTGTGAGAGAAGGTGAACATTTTGAAAAAATAAGAAATGTATTGTTTGAATATAGACTCCAATACAAAGTAAATCCTTCTCTGCGACAGAAGGTGAACACATTTATACACAATAAGAAATGTATGTTTTGTATATAACTTCCAATACAGAGTAAGTCCTTCTCAATGAGAGAAGGTGAACACATTCATACATAACAAGAAATACATTTTTTATTATATAAACTATACAGAGTGAGTCCTGCTCTATAACAGAAAATAAATTGCGAGAATGTAATTCCTCACTAGCAAAAATATCGCACTCAAATTAATCGCAGAGGTCACCAACACTGGATTGAAATGGTGAGCATTGGCCTTTGAAAACTGCGTTCATAATCACAAACATAATTAAAGGGCTCTAGATAATCCATGTGTCACCTTGATGGGGAGTTTATAGGCAACCAACCAACAGGCAGTAAGGTAAATAGAGGTGCGTATTATTTTTTTTACATATATTTTTTTATTTTTCCCGAAATAAAAATTTCCATTACAGATTTATGTGTCTGGTCAGAATTGTTATCTGCTACTGGTACCATGTAACCCAGTACAACCTGCCGCATGGTCGTACTGTCGACGACTAAATCGGCCTCACCACTAGAATACCAGTGAGGAGGGTGTGATTGACATCCAGATGGATTAAAATAAGACTATACAAAGGCCAGATGAACTCACCGTGATGAGTAAATGGCCATCGAATTCCAGCTATTGGTAAAATAGCGGGTTAGCAGGGAATTACTCCCTCAGAATCTATATGTTTTTGCCCTTTGCTAGAAGTCAACTAAGCACCAGATGTACCTAGTTGGGATTGGACTTGCAACCCTTCCTCGCAAACGCAATCCTCACTACGAAAAGTATCCCATTCGAGTTAACCTTATTTTGCTTCATCGTAAGCGTCACCAACACCGGAGTGCATTGCTGAGCCTCGACCCGGAAAAACAACTTTCATGATCATGGTGTTTCATGTGCTAGATAAGTATTTAAAAATAGCTAAAAGATTAAGAAATGTGTGTAAATGTACCTGCCGCCAAACTAACTCTGTAATTACCAAAGAACACCATTGACAGGCTCTAGATAACCCTAGTGTCACCTACGTGGGGACAAATTACACAATCAACCAACTAATCAACCAACAGGCAGCAAGATAAGTAAAAATACGTTTTATTATTTTAGATATAATGTTTTGTTTATCTCGAAAAAAAATTTTTTCCTTCATTTGCATGTTTATGTCTCTGATCTGAATTGTTCTCTGTTTATGGTACCATGTAACCATGTACAACTAGTCGCATGGTCGGGCTGTCGGTGACTAAACCAGCTATTCCACTAGAATACAAGAGAGGAGGGTGTGTTGGACATCAATGTTTTACTCATTTCAAAGAAGAAATAGTGACGTTGCATCTGCTAAAGAAATTTTCATTGTATGTTTCAAGGTAAGTGTATACATTAGATGGACTCCAATCAAGATTAAGTTCTTCTCTGTGACAGAAGGTGAACATTTTGAAAAAAATAAAAAATTTATTGTTTGATTATAAACTCCAATACAAAGTAAGTCCTTCTCTGCGACAGAAGGTGAACACATTTATACACAATAAGAAATGTATGTTTTGTATATAACTTCCAATACAGAGTAAGTCCTTCTCAATGAAAGAAGGTGAACACATTCATACATAACAAGAAATGAATTTTTATTATATAAACTATACAGAGTAAGTCCTGCTCTATACCAGAAAATAAATTGCGTGAACGTAATTCCTCACTAGCAAAAATATCGCACTAGAGTTAATCGCAGAAGTCACCAACACTGGATTAAAATGGTGAGCATTCTCCTTGGAAAACTGCGTTCATGATCACGAACATAATTAAAGAACTGTAGATAGCCCATGTGTCACCTTGATGGGGACATGATAGGCAACCAACCAACCAATCAACAGGCAGTAAGGTAAATAGAGGTGCGTATTATTTTTTTAACATATTTTTTTATTTTTTCCAGAAATAAAACTTTCCATTGCAGATTGATGTGTCTGGTCAGAGTTGTTCTCTGCTACTGGTACCATGTAACCCAGTACAACCAGCCGCATGGTCGTACTGTCAGCGACTAAATCGGTCCCACCACTGGAATACCAGTGAGGAGGGTGTGATTGACATCCAGATAGATTAAAATAAGACTATACAAAGGCCAGATGAACTCACCGTGATGAGTAAATGGCCATCCAATTCCAGCTATGGGTAAAATAGCGGGTTAGAAGGGAGTTACTCCCTCAGAATCTCTATGTTTTTGCCCTTTGCTAGAAGTCAACTAAGCACCAGATGTACCTAGTTGGGATTGGACTTGCAACCCTTCCTCGCAAACGCAATCCTCACTACGAAAAGTATCCCATTCGAGTTAACCTTATTTTGCTTCATCGTAAGCGTCACCAACACCGGAGTGCATTGCTGAGCCTCGACCCGGAAAAACTACTTTCATGATCATGGTGTTTCATGTGCTAGATAAGTATTTAAAAATAGCTAAAAGATTAAGAAATGTGTGTATAATGTACCTGCCGCCAAACTAACTCTGTAATTACCAACGAACACCATTGACAAGCTCTAGATAACCCAAGTGTCACCTACATGGGGACAAAATACACAATCAACCAACTAAACAACCAACTGGCAGCAAGATAAGTAAAAATACGTTTTATTATTTAAGATATAATGTTTTGTTTATCCCGAAACATTTTTTTTCCTTCATTTGCATGTTTATGTCTCTGATCTGAATTGTTCTCTGTTTATGGTACCATGTAACCATGTACAACTAGTCGCATGGTCGGGCTGTCGGCGATTAAACCAGCTCTTCCACTAGAATACAAGAGAGGAGGGTGTGTTGGACATCAATGTTTTACTCATTTCAAAGAAGAAATAGTGACGTTGCATATGCTAAAGAAATTTTCATTGTATGTTTCAAGGTAAGTGTATACAGTAGATGGACTCCAATCAAGATTAAGTTCTTCTCTGTGACAGAAGGTGAACATTTTGAAAAAATAAGAAATGTATTGTTTGAATATAGACTCCAATACAAAGTAAGTCCTTCTCTGCGACAGAAGGTGAACACATTTATACACAATAAGAAATGTATGTTTTGTATATAACTTCCAATACAGAGTAAGTTCTTCTCAATGAGAGAAGGTGAACACATTCATACATAACAAGAAATGAATTTTTATTATATAAACTATACAGAGTAAGTCCTGCTCTATAACAGAAAGTAAATTGCGAGAATGTAATTCCTCACTAGCAAAAATATCGCAGTAGAGTTATTCGCAGAGGTCACCAACACTGGATTGAAATGGTGAGCATTGGCCTTGGAAAACTGCGTTCATGATCACGAACATAATTAAAGGGCTGTAGATAGCCCATGTGTCACCTTGATGGGGACATGATAGGCAACCAACTAACCAACCAACAGGCAGTAAGGTAAATAGAGGTGCGTATTATTTTTTTAACATATTTTTTTATTTTTCCCGAAATAAAAATTTCCATTGCAGATTGATGTGTCTGGTCAGAGTTGTTCTCTGCTACTGGTAGCATGTAACCCAGTACAACCAGCCGCATGGTCGTACTGTCAGCGACTAAATCGGTCCCACCACTGGAATACCAGTGAGGAGGGTGTGATTGACATCCAGATAGATTAAAATAAGACTATACAAAGGCCAGATGAACTCACCGTGATGAGTAAATGGCCATCCAATTCCAGCTATGGGTAAAATAGCGGGTTAGCAGGGAATTACTCCCTCATTATCTCTATGTTTTTGCCCTTTGCTATAAGTCAACTAAGCACCAGATGTATCTAGTTGGGAATGGATTTGCAACCCTTCCTCGCAAACGCAATCCTCACTACGAAAAGTATCCCATTCGAGTTAACCTTATTTTGCTTCATCGTAAGCGTCACCAACACCGGAGTGCATTGCTGATCCTCGACCCGGAAAAAACTACTTTCATGATCATGGTGTTTCATGTGCTAGATAAGTATTTAAAAATAGCTAAAAGATTAAGAAATGTGTGTATAATGTACCTGCTGCCAAACTAACTCTGAAATTACCAACGAACACCATTGACAGGCTCTAGATAACCCAAGTGTCACCTACATGGGGACAAAATACACAATCAACCAACTAGTCAACCAACAGGCAGCAAGATAAGTAAAAATACGTTTTATTATTTTAGATATAATGTTTTGTTTATCCCGAAATATTTTTTTTCCTTCATTTGCATGTTTATGTCTCTGATCTGAATTGTTCTCTGTTTATGGTACCATGTAACCATATACAACTAGTTGCATGGTCGGGCTGTCGGCGACTAAACCAGCTCTTCCACTAGAATACAAGAGAGGAGGGGGTTTTGGACATCAATGTTTTACTCATTTCAAAGAAGAAATAGTGACGTTGCATCTGCTAAAGAAATTTTCATTGTATGTTTCAAGATAAGTGTATCCAGTAGATGGACCCCAATCAAGATTAAGTTCTTCTCTGTGACAGAAGGTGAACATTTTGAAAAAATAAGAAATGTATTGTTTGAATATAGACTCCAATACAAAGTAAATCCTTCTCTGCGACAGAAGGTGAACACATTTATACACAATAAGAAATGTATGTTTTGTATATAACTTCCAATACAGAGTAAGTCCTTCTCAATGAGAGAAGGTGAACACATTCATACATAACAAGAAATACATTTTTTATTATATAAACTATACAGAGTAAGTCCTGCTCTATAACAGAAAATAAATTGCGAGAATGTAATTCCTCACTAGCAAAAATATCGCACTCAAGTTAATCGCAGAGGTCACCAACACTGGATTGAAATGGTGAGCATTGGCCTTTGAAAACTGCGTTCATAATCACAAACATAATTAAAGGGCTCTAGATAATCCATGTGTCACCTTGATGGGGAGTTGATAGGCAACCAACCAACAGGCAGTAAGGTAAATAGAGGTGCGTATTATTTTTTTTACATATATTTTTTTATTTTTCCCGAAATAAAAATTTCCATTACAGATTTATGTGTCTGGTCAGAATTGTTATCTGCTACTGGTACCATGTAACCCAGTACAACCTGCCGCATGGTCGTACTGTCGACGACTAAATCGGCCTCACCACATGAATACCAGTGAGGAGGGTGTGATTGACATCCAGATGGATTAAAATAAGACTATACAAAGGCCAGATGAACTCACCGTGATGAGTAAATGGCCATCGAATTCCAGCTATTGGTAAAATAGCGGGTTAGCAGGGAATTACTCCCTCAGAATCTATATGTTTTTGCCCTTTGCTAGAAGTCAACTAAGCACCAGATGTACCTAGTTGGGATTGGACTTGCAACCCTTCCTCGCAAACGCAATCCTCACTACGAAAAGTATCCCATTCGAGTTAACCTTATTTTGCTTCATCGTAAGCGTCACCAACACCGGAGTGCATTGCTGAGCCTCGACCCGGAAAAACAACTTTCATGATCATGGTGTTTCATGTGCTAGATAAGTATTTAAAAATAGCTAAAAGATTAAGAAATGTGTGTAAATGTACCTGCCGCCAAACTAACTCTGTAATTACCAACGAACACCATTGACAGGCTCTAGATAACCCTAGTGTCACCTACGTGGGGACAAATTACACAATCAACCAACTAATCAACCAACAGGCAGCAAGATAAGTAAAAATACGTTTTATTATTTTAGATATAATGTTTTGTTTATCTCGAAAATTTTTTTTTTCCTTCATTTGCATGTTTATGTCTCTGATCTGAATTGTTCTCTGTTTATGGTACCATGTAACCATGTACAACTAGTCGCATGGTCGGGCTGTCGGTGACTAAACCAGCTATTCCACTAGAATACAAGAGAGGAGGGTGTGTTGGACATCAATGTTTTACTCATTTCAAAGAAGAAATAGTGACGTTGCATCTGCTAAAGAAATGTTCATTGTATGTTTCAAGGTAAGTGTATACATTAGATGGACTCCAATCAAGATTAAGTTCTTCTCTGTGACAGAAGGTGAACATTTTGAAAAAAATAAAAAATTTATTGTTTGATTATAAACTCCAATACAAAGTAAGTCCTTCTCTGCGACAGAAGGTGAACACATTTATACACAATAAGAAATGTATGTTTTGTATATAACTTCCAATACAGAGTAAGTCCTTCTCAATGAAAGAAGTTGAACACATTCATACATAACAAGAAATGAATTTTTATTATATAAACTATACAGAGTAAGTCCTGCTCTATAACAGAAAATAAATTGCGTGAACGTAATTCCTCACTAGCAAAAATATCGCACTAGAGTTAATCGCAGAGGTCACCAACACTGGATTAAAATGGTGAGCATTCTCCTTGGAAAACTGCGTTCATGATCACGAACATAATTAAAGAACTGTAGATAGCCCATGTGTCACCTTGATGGGGACATGATAGGCAACCAACCAACCAATCAACAGGCAGTAAGGTAAATAGAGGTGCGTATTATTTTTTTAACATATTTTTTTATTTTTTCCCGAAATAAAACTTTCCATTGCAGATTGATGTGTCTGGTCAGAGTTGTTCTCTGCTACTGGTACCATGTAACCCAGTACAACCAGCCGCATGGTCGTACTGTCAGCGACTAAATCGGTCCCACCACTGGAATACCAGTGAGGAGGGTGTGATTGACATCCAGATAGATTAAAATAAGACTATACAAAGGCCAGATGAACTCACCGTGATGAATAAATGGCAATCCAATTCCAGCTATGGGTAAAATAGCGGG
Source organism: Cancer borealis (assembly GCA_036785275.1). Lineage (NCBI taxonomy): Eukaryota > Metazoa > Arthropoda > Malacostraca > Decapoda > Cancridae > Cancer > Cancer borealis. The sequence continues at coordinate 134,618 of JAXIVD010000279.1, read as the reverse complement.
TTAGCAGGGAATTACTCCCTCAGAATCTCTATGTTTTTGCCCTTTGCTAGAAGTCAACTAAGCACCAGATGTACCTAGTTGGGTTTGGACTTGCAACCCTTCCTTGCAAACGCAATCCTTCACTACGAAAAGTATCCCATTCGAGTTAACCTTATTTTGCTTCATCGTAAGCGTAACCAACACCAGAGTGCATTGCTGAGCCTCGACCCGGAAAAACTACTTTCATGATCATGGTGTTTCATGTGCTAGATAAGTATTTAAAAATAGCTAAAAGATTAAGAAATGTGTGTATAATGTACCTGCCGCCAAACTAACTCTGAAATTACCAACGAACACCATTGACAGGCTCTAGATAACCCAAATGTCACCTACATGGGGACAAAATACACAATCAACCAACTAATCAACCAACAGGCAGCAAGATAAGTAAAAATACGTTTTATTATTTTAGATATAATGTTTTGTTTATCCCGAAACATTTTTTTTCCTTCATTTGCATGTTTATGTCTCTGATCTGAATTGTTCTCTGTTTATGGTACCATGTATCCATGTACAACTAGTCGCATGGTCGGGCTGTCGGCGACTAAACCAGCTCTTCCACTAGAATACAAGAGAGGAGGGTGTGTTGGACATCAATGTTTTACTCATTTCAAAAAAGAAATAGTGACGTTGCATCTGCTAAAGAAATTTTCATTGTATGTTTCAAGGTAAGTGTATACAGTAGATGGACTCCAATCAAGATTAAGTTCTTCTCTGTGACAGAAGGTGAACATTTTGAAAAAATAAGAAATGTATTGTTTGAATATAGACTCCATTACAAAATAAGTCCTTCTCTGCGACAGAAGGTGAACACATTTATACACAATAAGGAATGTATGTTTTGTATATAACTTCCAATGCAGAGTAAGTTCTTTTCAATGAGAGAAGGTGAACACATTCATACATAACAAGAAATGAATTTTTATCACATAAACTATACAGAGTAAGTACTGCTCTATAACAGAAAATAAATTGCGAGAATGTAATTCCTCACTAGCAAAAATATCGCACTAGAGTTAATCACAGAGATCACCAACACTCGATTGAAATTGTGAGCATTGGCCTTTGAAAACTGCGATCATTATCACGAACATAATTAAAGGGCTGTAGATAGCCCATGTGTCACCTTGATGGGGACATGATAGGCAACCAACCAACCAACTAACAGGCAGTAAGGTAAATAGAGGTGCGTATTATTTTTTTAACATTTTTTTTTTTTCCCGAAATAAAAATTTCCATTGCAGATTTATGTATCTGGTCAGAGTTGTTCTTTGCTACTGGTACCATGTAACCCAGTACAACCAGCCGCATGGTCGTACTGTCGGCAACTAAATCGGCCCCACCACTGGAATACCAGTGAGGAGGGTGTGATTGACATCCAGATGGATTAAAATAAGACTATACAAAGGGCAGATGAATTTACCGTGATGAGTAAACGGCCATCCAATTCCAGCTATGGATAAAATAGCGGGTTAGCAGGGAATTACTCCCTTAGGATCTCTATGTCCTTGCCCTTTGTTAGAAGTCAACTAAGCACCAGATGTACTTAGTTGTTATGGGACTTCCAACCTTTCCTCGCGAATGCAATCATCCACTTTGAAAAGTATCCCATTCGAGTTAACCTTATTTTGCTTCATCGCAAGCGTCACCAACACCGGAGTGCATTGCTGAGTCTCGACCCGGAAAAACTACTTTCATGATCATGGTGTTTCATGTGCTAGATAAGTATTTAAAAATAGCAAAAATATTAAGTAACGTGTGTATAATGTACCTGCCGCCAAACTAACTCTGAAATTACCAACGAACACCATTGACAGGCTCTAGATAACCCAAGTGTCACCTACATGGGGACAAAATACACAACCAACCTACTAAGCAACCAACAGGCAGCAAGATAAGTAAAAATACTTTTTATTATTTTAGATATAATGTTTTGTTTATCCCCAAATTATATTTTTTGTTCATTTGCATGTTTATGTATCTGATAAGAATTATATATATATATATATATATATATATATATATATATATATATATATATATATATATATATATATATATATATGTATATATATGTATATATATATATATATATATATATATATATATATATATATATATATATATATATATATATATATATATATATATATATGTATATATATATATATATATATATATATATATATATATATATATATATATATATATATATATATGTATATATATATATATATATATATATATATATATATATATATATATATATATATATATATATATATATATATATATATATATATATATATATATATATATATATATATATATATATATATATATATATATATATATATATATATATATACACACATTTATATATATATATATATATATATATATATATATATATATATATATATATATATATATATAATTTTTTTTTTTTTTTTTACATTAAAGGGGTACTGGCTAAGGGGAAAAAATTAAGTAAAAAAAAAAATCCCGCTTGCCGCCAGACCTTGTAAAGAGGATAGTAGGAGAAATAAAGACATAGTGGGGTAGTTCAATTTAGTATGAGAGGTGTCTTGACACTCCTCTTTTGAAAGAGTTTAAGTCATAGGCAGGTGAAAAAACAGACAAAGGAAGAGAGTTCCAGAGTTTACCAGTGTAAGGGATGAAAGAGTGAAGATACTGGTTAATTCTTGCATTAAGTAGATGGACAGAATAAGGATGGGAAGAAGTAGAAAGTCTTTTGCAGCGAGGTCCCGGGGGGCGGTGGAGGCATGCAGTTAGCAAGTTCAAAAGAGCAGTCAGCATGAAAATACTGGTAGAAGATAGATCAAGATGCAACATTGCGGCGGTGACTTAAAGAGTCAAGACAGTCAGTTAGAGGAGGAGAGTTGATTTGACGAAAAGCTTTAGACTCCATCCTGTTTAAAAGAACTGTATGAGTTGAGCCCCCCCATATATATATATATATATATATATATATATATATATATATATATATATATATATATATATATATATATATATATATATATATATATATATATATATATATATATGGTGCCTGGGGGGGGGGGGGACGGGGGCGTTATTTTTATTTATTTATTATAGTTGTTAATTGTTGTTATTCTATTCTTTATTTAATTAATTTGTTTTACTTTCACTTCACTGCTGAAGGACCACCAGTGTGGTGCCTTGTCATTAAATTAACTTCGAATAGGGAACTCTCATGGCAATTAAAAATATATTTACTTTGATTAATTATATTAATTAATGGTCCCTGATGTTGGATATTTCCCTGGATATTAAGGAAAGAAAGCTGCCACCACCCCCAAAGGTTTAATGAGAATTAGGGGATTCTCAGGGAATTTAATTTCTTCCTAAAGGGAAGTTAAAATATTCGAAAGAGAAAATAATTACTACCAGGGAAATATAGGTGACCAATGAAAAGAAAAGGGGAACTGATTTAACAATTTAGTTATTTGGTAGAGTGGACTGAGTTTCAATAAGGCACATGGATTCGTGGATTTGTTTCATATCCTTTTTCAAGAGTGTTGAGCACTTCCCACTTTAACCTTACCACACCAACGGAAGGTTAGTATTAACACAGAATCACTTTCTCAGATTTTACTTGAGTTATTTATTTAATGTATACTTTGAATATCACAAGCTGATCACTGAGTCTTAGAAACACGGCTTAGTTATAGTATCAGACAACTTAATGGCTCATGGCAGAAAAACTTCACCTTCCTCAAAAAGAAAATAAATACAGAGTTGGCAATACATATCTCACCTCGAGATACCAAGCTCTTCACACATTATACATTATACCCTTGACTCCCTTCCCTGAAAAATATCACCTTAAAAATGTTATAATTTTGTAACTGGGCCTGAGAACAGTTAAAGAACCTTTTCTCAGGGGATTTCCGAAAGTAAGGTGATCTCAATGTTTCTGTTTATGCATACATAGTATAACTCTTCCTTACTAAGTAGGAATACGCGATTCCTATTCCTGAATACATGGGCTGGGTCTATCAGACCGTCTTACGTGACACATAGTTTCCTAAAGCTTAACTTGGAAATTTGGCAGTGGCTTTCTAGCCGTTCATTTAACTACAAAAACAAAAGAAAGTAAATGAGAAATTGGTGTAACTGTTGTGGAGGCATTCTTTCCCTGTAAACACAATCAATCGTTGAACGACGAGTGATTATAATTCACTTCCTTAACTCAGAAGTTAATACACAGTCACAATAACATAGAAATTACCGTGAAAAATATATATTGTACACCATGAAATATTTTGTAGGGAATAGGGGACCATGCGGTTTTGAAACCACGTTGTCCTTCTTTAAGAGAAGGAAATTGATATTATCCACTTATAATAGATCTCAATAGGGGTTTACATGTATTGTCAGACTATTGGGGAAGATTATGGACTATATAATAATGGCGAGAGGCATTGAATTTCACAAATATTGAGGGATTTCGAGAGCGATGTCACTCACCTGTAAACACAATCAATCGTTGAACGACGAGTGACGCTCTCTGGGAAAAAGGCGGGAGATGAGAAGGGGGAAGGGGGGGGGGGTTCGAGGATATTTCTCCTTTGATCTTATGATTAATTGATGATTGAGACGTGAAATAGTTATCAATTTATAGGAAATTAATTTTGACGCTAAATAAGTGACATTTAGATGTCTATTGAACCTGATCTCTGGATTACTATATAGGGGAACATTTTTGTCTACGTGACTTTTTGCACGTCCCGGGCCCCGGGGCATGATCGCCTCACATGATGCAATATTACGTCATCCTTAACAAAGTTTTGTGGGAAGATAACTAAGTAGGTTAATTATATTAGACTATGGAGAGCATTTTGACAAGTTAATGACTATTAATAGTGATTAGATTATGATATTAATTTCTTTCCATAGAAAACTGTCTTGTGGGAGGGGTTGACTGCATAGGATTTGAAAGTTTGGAGAAACAATTCTAATATAAACCTTAATATAAACATATAGCATAAAAGTATGAATGATGTGAGTAAAAACATTTATATAATGCAGTTTCCCCTTGGGAATACAGGATCTAAGGGCAGACTAAACATAACAAAAAAAAGGTACATTCAGTAGACCTATTTGAGATTAAATTGGAGGCATCACACGACTTTTCCCTCCGGGTGAAATGTTTTTACTCACTAATAATAAAACAAAATTACATCCTAACAGGTTTACAATTTAGGAACTGGTTTAGTGGTCACTAAGGCTACAACCCACCTTGGTTTTCCATCAGTCTAACATTCACTCGACCTTCCCCACCACTCCACTACTTCTGCAGCTCTTCCTGGCTAAAACACTGGCAACGTAATATGTGGTTCCTGAGAAACCAATTGCCTGGCTACTGTTGCTACTTGGCTGTAGTTCAGATTATTGTAGGGCACACCCCAGTCCACATACTCATGAGAGAAGTATGGATGATCTTGTCAACTGTACAAGATCCCGGACACTCGGTAGCTAAGTTGAGCCTTCCCTACCCTTGGCTTTCACACCAAAACAAACAATAACATAAATTCTCAGTCATTCATCTTCATTTTCTCACAACATTTGCATTCAATCACCCTTCATTCGTTTCCGCAGCAAGTGGTCATACAGGAAGCATTTGACAGAGCTTAGGCTACGTCCTGATGTCTCCTCCACCTCCTAACACCGGCAGACTGTAGCTTAGAGGCCTAATCACACTACTATCAGGTGTGATTCCCTCACGTTAAAGTGGCCTATAGCTCCCTGAACTAGTCCATTGTGTGAACTACACACAATCCTGTGAACTTATCTTCTACTTTAAAAGTTCACCACTCCTTCAGGGCTCAAACTAGGCCCGGGGGAATTAAGGTGGATAGTCTATCGACCTGTCACACCTGGGTCGATTCACCAACAACATACCTCCAAGGGGATTGCAACTTAGCACCACTAATTGTCCAAACCTGTTCCTTTATATCCTAAAATTAATACCCATGGTGGCATAGTCTTTGGTGTTGTTTCTGCCCAGCCACTGTACCTAACACTCCTCGATATATCTTCGAGGTTTTTTCCTAAGCCGTGGAGGCAGTGGTTCTTCATTGTTTTCCCTGGCACACGACACTTCCAAGGGGGCTAATAACCATTCCTCGGTACCCACATACGGCTTCACTTTCTCAGCCGCCCTTTGCACCTTTTGTCTGGTAAAGACGTTCTCGAGCAGGTAAGCACCACCATCCCTAATGATTTCTATAGTCTTGTAGGGACCGGTCCACTTAGGGTTCAGTTTCCTGCTAGTACCTGGCAGTGTCACTTCCTGTCTGACCCACACCAATTGTCCAACACTGACGGCTTGGTTAGTTCTTTTCCTGTTCGCCACTTCCCGGTACCGTCGTGTCTGTTTGAGATGGGTCTGTTTGATCACCTCCTTAGCCACCTCTAGTCCTTCGGGGTCTCCTGCAATACTGGGGAGGGGGGAATCCACTTGACGAGGGGCATGGCGTCCGAAGAAGGCGAAGAAAGGCTGGACGGCCGTTGAAGAGTGCACAGCATGGTTGAGTACTGTCTGGCAGGACGCCAGATACTGCGGCCACTTGAGTGGGTACCCTGCACATAGGATAGCCAGTACCGTCTTGAGGGACGAATGGAGCCTCTCCGTGGTGCTGTTCCCTCGGGGATGATATGGGGTTGTATGGCAGTTGGCAATACGATGCCTCCGGCAGAGGTCTTGGAACTGCCGGGACACAAACTCCAACCCGTTGTCGTGGACCACAGACTGGGGGGTGCCGAAGTCTGCGAGGTACTGCTCCATGCTCTCCACGACAGTGTGTGTGTGTGTTTTGTTTTAAGTGGGTATAATTTCACGAACCTACTGAAATGATCCACTACTGTTAAGACATATCGATAACCATGTGTCCCTGCGGTCATATCAGTAAGGTCAATGCCTAATCTTTCTAATGGTTGTGATACTGATGGTAATTCTTGCCATTTCTGTTGCAATCCTGTGGTACCCTTAAACTGTTGGCAAGTGAGGCAATTTTTTACATACTGGTTAACTTCAGATTTCAGGTTGGCCCAATAGAAAAATTCTTCTGCCTTGGTTATTGTTTTCTTTTGCCCGAAATGTCCAGAAACTACATGGGCAAATTCTAAAGCTTTCTGTTTGAGTGGTTGAGGAACTACCAAAAAATAGTGAAGGGTGCCATCTACTTTTTCCTTAATAAAATACAAGACTTTTTCTTCTACCACAAACTGATCTAAGATGACTTTAGGGTATAATTTTGTAGGTAGTTTTCCCCCTTCTAAATATTCTGCTAGTTCTTTCCATCTCTCATCTTCTCTTTGGGCTTCGGCTATGGCTGTTAGACTTAGTCCTAAATAATTTCTGGGCTCGGTTATCTGACGAACTACTCTTACTGGCCTTGACAAACTGTCAGCCACCACATTTTGTTTCCCTTTTAGATACTTAATGTCGTAAGTATATTCCCTCATTTCCAGTATCCACCTGCTCATTCGGGGGCTTTTGGTTTTCCTCTTGAAAATACTAGTTAATGGTTGGTGGTCAGTAAAAATGCTAAATTTTGTTCCCCATAAATAATGATGAAAATTTCTGCATATTAACACTACTCCTAGGGCTTCTCGATCAGTGGCTGAATATCTAGACTCAGTGGGGTTTAATTTTTTTGAGAAGTAACCGATGGGCTTGTTACTTCCATCTACTTGAATCTGGCTGAGGACATCTCCAACATGAGTATTGCTAGCATCCGTGGTGACTATAAATGGTTGTGTTAATTCTGCCTTAACTAACACTGGGGCATCACTGAGTATTTGTTTTAGGGTGGTAAAGGAGTGTTGGCATTCTTTTGTCCAATTAAATTTAGTATTCTTTTTTGTGAGGTTGTTTAGGGGGGCTGCTAATTTGGCAAAATTTTGGATGTGTTTACGATAGAAAGAACACATTCCTAAGTATCGTCTGACTCCTTTAACTGTGCTGGGAGGAGGCATTTTTTTGATGGCTTCGACATTTTTAGGGTCAGGTTTACATCCTTCTTTAGAGACCAAATGGCCCAAAAATTTTACTTCTGCCTCTCCAAAAGTACATTTGCTCAAATTTAATTTGATGCCACTTTCCTCTAGGGTCTGAAAGATCTTTTGGACTCTAGTTAACATGGTGGAAAAATCAGGGGCCCACAAGATTATGTCATCCAGATAATTTCTAACCCATCCCTCCTTCAATAAAGGGGTTAAGATTGAGGCCATTTGTCGAGAGAAGATGGCTGGCGAGCAGGACAATCCAAACGGGAGTCTGCGGAAGCGATATAATGATATTCCATCACTAAAGGTGGTAATGTCTCGAGAACTGTCTTTGATGGTAACTTGGAAGTAGGCTTCCTTAAGATCCAGGGTGGTATAGAAAGCCTGGCCCGAGGCTTGCTCGACTAATTCGTCCAACCTTGGGAGAGGATAAATGTCAGTGGCTAAGTGAGTATTTACTTTTCTGTAATCGAGACACATCCTCTTAGAGCCATCTGATTTGCTTATAATACAATCGGGCTGAGCCATGCAGCAGTCGATTTTTCTATAATTTCCCGGGCTTCCATATCTTCTAGCATTTGGCTAATTATTTCCTTTGAGGCTTCAGGATACCGGTACATAGGGGCCCTCACAGGACTGTCATCTGTCAATTGAATCTCCACAGGTGG